>BGPR01009728.1:0-56057 GCA_013235015.1 Araneus ventricosus
AACCATGTCATCACTGAATCTTTCAGTAAGTGGAGGCTCTTTCACATTTTCCCACTTAATCAAGTCCACATAATCCATCGCACAAAGATTAAAAGCTGGTAAATTGAAGATACGGATGTTATTCGTTGCAATGGTTGTGGTTGCAGCAGACCTTTTGACTTCGCTTGCTTTCAGAATTCTTCGAATTGCTAATTCCCTTATGTGATTTCTGTCGTCAGCTAGCACTGATCTCAGGACATTTTCAGGATGGCCAAAAAATCAGTTTCTTTTAATGACAGGGACTATGACATCCTTTAAATCACTCGAGAAATAACGCGATAGAACGATTGATTGATGCAAATGCTGTGTCTCATAGATTAATTATGGTTTCGTTTTGATCTTGAACCACATAGGCGCATAGACTTTTGCGATGAACGTCGTTAATGTCAATAAAGCCTTGGATGGATTTTCGTGAGTTACATAGAGCTTGAGAATTCTGTTCGCAGTTGTAAGCCACCTTGAGTGGCTAACCTTTCCAGGATTTACCTTCGACAGACTTTCTCTGCAATGTCAGCAGTTTATGACTTCACAAATTTGCATTAAGTGCAGTTGATCAGTACTTAAGTCTTTCTTGTTAGTCACTTCACATAGCGTGTATTCTATTGACGTGGATGAAACTATAGGTATCTTCTCGCATCCGGCCAACGATTTTCTTATTTCGCCAGTCAGACTTCTGGGCTCAGTTGTGATTCCATCCACGTGAGCGAAAAGATGACGTAGTGGAAGCTCTTTGGCGTGTAACTGGCGCAAAAACCATTGCAGTGGACGATTCAGAATCAGTTCCATGTTACGTATAATACCTCCTTTGACACCTGTGTTGACAGATGTTCAGTCGCAACCAATTTTGTTACATCTATGTCATGGTCAACGCATGACAAATAAACTATATATGTGATTTCCAATGATTTGCGCTGTCCCGAAATTTACAGACACGTGGCCGATGTACTCAGAGCCAGGTTCTTTTACCAAGCTTATGTGTTCTTCTATTATGACTTTTCTTCTGTTGTCTTCCATTGATAGAGTCCTGTCTTTTCGCCCATCGAAGTATAAACCAAACTGGTAATGGTCATAATCTTTTATAACTGACTGAGACAATAGAGTGGTTCTTGCCTTTTTTCTCCAACGCCGAATTTTAATTCTGTCGACAACGTTCGAAACATTGCTTTCTGAGATATTGCCCACATATTGAAGCGCAGCCGACACGATGGCAGCGCCTGCTCGGTCAGAAATACCAAATCGATCCAATTTTCTAACTGCAGCTAAAACTTTCGTCACTACAGGTGTGATTGTGGGGAAGATTCCATGAAGTACCACTTCCGACTTATGGAGGGGTGGGAGGATAAAGCAGGAGACATAAAAAAGATGGAATTGCCTACTTCTCTAGTTGTTTAACCGGACTTATTTGACGGTGTGGGGGAGCTGAGTCATAAAATGTTGCAATGTGCATTTTACTACTCAATACTCATTAATCATCATTTTTGATTATTTATATTGCCGAAAAACCAATTATTTCGAATCGAAAATCGTATAATCAATAATCAAAATTAAGTATTTTTCCATTTTTTAAAAAAAATTCAACCCCCTTTCGGCAATATTAAATTTTGAATATAATTTGTTATTATTTTTCTCTTAATATCCATACCATAGAACATCTTTTCCGCATAGGTAGGTTTTAATTAATAATATTTTTTTTCTCCAAAGAAGAGCGAACCACCCTATTGTTTATGTGCGTGTGCATGTATTAATACACAAAAATATTTTATTGCGTTCATATATTCATATTACATATAATCGCTGATATATAATTGTATTTTATAAACATATAAAATCTATAATTTTATATGCTGAAATGAAATCTTATATTAAAACATTTTTAAGAGCTTCAAACTGAAAATCTTTTAAATAAAACGCTCATGTGGACGCAAAATCGGGCTGAATTTCATAATCACCGTTTGGCAACAGCTTGCAACTTAGTTTTCTTACAATCGATTCGGCGAATTTAGTTTAATTTGATCTGAGACAACAAAATTTTTCAAAATGAGTTTAAGTCGGGCAGTTTCAATTATAAATCTAAATCGACAAAAAAAGAGAACTGTTGAACAACTGAAACTGTTGAATCTTTCCTAAGAAGATCAAATCGGAATGATAAAAATAGAGTCAATCGTTTTTGTGTACGGAACGAAGTTTCCGATCATTATTTCTGTGGGGAAAAGAAAGCATGTTTGAAATTTTGGTGTCAAAAGCAAGAATTTTAGAAATTTTTAAAAAATTTGACAAAAGGCTATTTTGTTAATTTTATGAAGGTAAAAGTAAATAATTATTATGGGTTATCATTTTGAATAGTGTATCTGAACATATTTAAAGCCATTTGTCAGTTTAAAGTGTTCTTTTTAAGCTGAAAGTTTGTGAAATGGGTTAACTCATCTTTCGAAAACTAAAATTTTCTGAGGTTTAACATATAAATAGCTACCCAGCGAGAAAAGTTATATCTTTCTTGATTAAATAATTATTACAGAGAGTGTGCATACATGTGGTGAGCAGAAATTCATTGAGAAGTGCGAATATTTAGAAGTTTGTTGGAATGAAATTAGGGCTAATGAAACTGTTGAAAAAAATATTCAATTGTGTGTACAAAGAAGTTTTAAGTGCCTGATTTCTGATTGATGAAAATAATTTTTATTTGTAAACATCTTATCATACAATTTAGCATTGAAATTTCTTTCTAACATTTACATATATATAGTATAAAGGTAAAATTTTAATTTTATAAATTGATTATTTAATTTTAATAATTGAAAATTTAGTTTTTTTAAAAAAGAATTTAGTTAGAACTTTCTGTTATTCAAATAATTTAAATTTACTTTTAGTAATTAATGTATTTATAATTTTCTATTACTAGCAGGCACAAACGATTGTACAGCGAGCGAGCGAAGCTAGCTGGAATCACATAGTGATCCAAAAAGAATCACATCGTGATTCTTGGGGGTTGACGAGCGGAGTACAACCCCCGGTTACGACCGGGGGTTGTAACCCCCTAGTTTTATTTAAAAACGTTGCCAGTATCGTCATTTAAGGCACCTTTAAATCGTTTTCGTTTGCTGTGAAGTTTACTTTTTCTACAGCATCTTTAATGCCATTACTTTTTTCTCAAATATATAGATATCCTCGACTGAAAAATCTCATATATTTTAGCAACATTACTTTGCTTTAGTACTTGTTGTATTTACGACATATTAATTTAGTTAGAATTTATGAAAGCCACTAATATTTTTCATGCACACATTGTATGCATTACATGACAAATCTTAAAATAAATATAGTATGTTTGAAATAATAGAAATCAAAGAGAAAAATCTAATATATCCAAGTTGTTTACTCTAAAACTTCTATATAAGCAGAATTGAATACCTCAAAAGTAGAAGATATTATTACCGTCAAAGACACAAAAGATATCACTCGTGAAAGTTTTACATACAATTGCCCATAGCTGAACAATGTTTTAGATAAATTCAAACGTATTTTTATAAATGTTTGTCCCTGCGCTTTATTACTTGTCATTGCAAACGTATTGGAAGCTGTTTGCATTTCAACTTAACTGGCATATTACTGTCGGAAGGAATTAAATATATAAGAGGTATCACGAATGTTTCGGAATCAATATTATAAATTCGTTTTGACTTAATAACATAGGGTGTCCAAGAACTGTTGGACACAATTCAAAAAGTAATTTTTAAAAAAACTAATAATGTTTAAATTACGGTTTTTTCAGAAAAACGAGAGCGCATTTTAAAATGTTTTCTTCTCAGATGAGTAACGCGCCTTTTGAACTTTATAAATTTGCAACAGCGAGAGAATTTTGTACTCAATGACTACCGATCAGCAAAATCCGATGCGCGTTTACTGGTTTCTTTGTTTAGCTCTTCTTGAATATCTCGAAAACTCTTCAGTTTTCACACTGCATGTGAATTAACAAATTAAAGAGATTAACATTCCCTACAAGTGTGACGACGAGAGAAGAGTTGTTGACAGAGTAGGCTTGTACGGCGGTTTGTTTACAATTAACTTTCGCCATTCGACTATAAGTAATAAGCACGATTTCTGTGCCACGTACGTTAGCATTTTATATATATAGATGCCATATCTTATGCCGTGTCATCCTTGATTCACGGTGGCAAAACGTCAAAAGCGAATTTCGAGAAACAAGTGGTCAGTCGGAAGTGCTTAACGTGAATGAACAGGTTATTGTTTAGCAACGGGTTCGGAAACCCTCAGCGCTTTTGCGCATGCGCCGGGTGGAGTTATTTTCATCAAAATAGGGGGGAAATGAAGAATGGAAGGTTAATGTTTACATTTTAGTGAGCGTGATCTAACAAAGAACTCCGAAAATGCTCTCCTATGACTCATTGCCTGATTCGTCTTTCCGTAAAATGGTGTGACGGAAAAGTGGCAGTTTCGGAATCCGTTGGTGAACAATAGTGCCCACCAATAATCAAAGGCAACAAACATTTGTGCACGTCCTCCCGACACGCACACAACAAACACATCCGAATTCCCTTACTATAAATTCCTCAGATTTCAACTACCCTTTCCCCCTATTTTCATTTATCTGACATTTTTTACCGTTTTCCGAGAAAAAAATAGGGATTGTACTGCGTCAGCTTTCTAAAGAGGTAGAATTATCGTTATAGATTGGTAAGTTCAAAATTGCAGCAGAACAATACTTTTCATATACACTACATGGCCAAAAGTATCAGGACACTTTCAGATTTTCACATTTTTAAAAATTTTTCCGGAAAGGTTTTAACTGACTGTCTTTAATCTTCGGCCCTGTAAAGAATACACTGTAATTCACATTTTACATTGCAGATTAGATCCCGAGGGCAATGAGGGGACCGTATACAAACTTATGAAAACAAAAATGGTTTTGGCCCACATCGCTTCACTGAATACTGATAACAAGATGAAACTTCCAGAAATGGTTATGTTTAATATTCATAATAGTTACAAGAATTTTCGTAAACTGAGCACAAATATTTGGGAAGATATAAAGGTTTTCTCAAAAAATTTGAAATTTCCCCTCGTGTTTTTTACTCATAACATGCAGAGATTTATGTTATATCATACGAAACTTACAGAAAAAATGACAATATGTTAGAATAGCATTTGTAAAAATTTGGGGAAAATGTTTTGAATATTACAGGAAATATGAGCATTTTTAGTAAATAATGTTTTACTGCGCATGTGCAAAACATAGCGTAATTTTTTTTACACAGCCTTAAAGTCAGATATATAGGACAATTTATATAAAAAATTCAGTTCAATATCATTAGTATTCAGTATTACAACGAGCAAATATTTAGCTAATGTCGAAGAGAAGCTAACAGATGAGGGGTTGTACACAAATTGATATTTTTTAAACTTATGTCTTTGAATAATATATATATATATATATATATATATATATATATTGAATTGTAAAGTGGTTAAAATTTGACGAATACCCATGAACACTTGCAATATTTGTGACGAATAAAAAATATATCCGTAGAATTATTAAAATATTTTAAGAAAATAAATCAATTAGATAAAAAAAATCGTTTGGGCATAAAAGAAATATATTTGAAAATATCGTTTGGCCGTAAAATTATAACAATATGTAACTTGTTAATAATCATGTAAATAATATAATTAAAGTAATAAAATTTTTGTTATTTAACAGTGCCTAATTAGCTGGAATTTATGTTGTGCACTAAAGCCAGAAGTTATTAAGGAGATTTATTTGAGAGTTATTGAAAGAATAATCTTTTATGGAAAAGAAATCTGGTTTAAAGAAAATGTGGCAATGAGATAGAAATTATTTCAAATCCAAAGAACGGGACTCTTGGCCATAGCTAAAGCGTATAAAACAGTTTCTACGATTGCTCTGAATATTTTGACAGGTTGCCCACCAATCGACATTAAGATCAAAGAAGAGAACGAAATTTAGCAGCAACAACAAGATATTAAAAATTTAGAAAAAATTGGAATATATTTCAGCTTTGATTATGCTACAGATGTGAGACCATGGAAAATCACCTCCATGCATTGGAGAACATTTAATGAAACAAAATACATTGGAATAAATATTTTTACAAATTGTGTAAAGATTAATAATAGAGTTGGCTGTGCAATGGTCGTTTTTGAAGATGGAAATGAAAAACAATATGTAATATGGAGATTAAGTAACGGAACAACAGTATTTATCCCCGAATTGGTATCAGTCAGAGAAGCAGTTAATTATTGTAAACGATGGCAAATAGCTAAAGCCAATATTATTTCGGATTCAAGATGAGCCTTAGTTTCAAGTCGAAAATAGGAAATTTATTCTGCATATAAAAATAGTCTGCAAGATACTAACAGTAACGTTCTGCTTTGGTGGATTAAGGATCATGCTGGTAACAAAGGAATTGAAAGAACCTATTACTTTGCTGAGAAAGCCACTGAAAAAAAATCAATTTTTATTTTTATAAGACCAAATAAAAGAAGAAAACGGAAATGAGAAAAAATATTAGGCAAATTTTGTGGAATCATTCAAGTAAAGGTAAATAGGTTAACAAATTATTTGACAAGGTTGATGAAAAAAGAGTATTAGGTGATTTTTACTTAAATCAGATCATCACAGGCCACGGAGCATTAAAAACCTATGAAAACAGATTCTTCGGCAAGAGTTCCTGGAGCTTCTGCGGAAAGGATGAAGGAACTGTGAAACTGTCCTTAAATGTGATGCATGGCAAGACATCAGAAGGGCTCGCAGAGTGTTTTGATAGACAAAAACACCACCAGAGAACCACTCAAAGAGAAGGCGTCCCCCCCCCCCTTCCCCACTATAGATCGGCACGTCGGTAGTGAAAGTGCTAATCGGGAAAAATATAACTTTGATAAACGAGCAATACAGTTATAAAATGTATAATTCTTTTAGCTAACCAAAATAAAAAAGTAAAAAGATCGTCATTACAAGTAAAAAAAATTATTGTGTTAAAAATAATACTAACAGTAATAAAATACTGAAGACAACACATTATAATATATTTTATATTTTAGTATTAAGTACATCTGTTAATAGTGAATTAGAAGTAACGTGACTTTCAAATTCCAATCCAAGCGGGACATAAAAGAGAATTGGTAAGAATTTTAGTTAAAAATAAAGGCAATCGTTAAACAAGTTTATTCGCTCATCCTTGCGGATAAACTTCATATTTAAACCCGTTAGGCAATAAATTTCTCTAAAAATACTTACTGGGACGTGTAATCACGACTCAGTCACCCATGAAAAGACTTGAAACCTTCAAAGCACCACATCTAGGCACATTTAAAAAAGGCTATGGTTCATCAGATAAAAATATTATTTAGGAACATTGCCTAGAAAGTATACAAGAATTTTTTTCAAGATTACCCTCTCCCTCCCCCACAAAAAATTCTTCAATAAAATGTGCAGCAGTGACCATTCATCAGGCTATCAAACAAATATCAGCGTACGACCCGGGAAGAAATAGAAATCGTAAGAAAGCATAGTGAAAAATATCCCCTTCTAACCCCTTCCTCGTTCCCAGGCAGTATAACCAGTGTGAAACGCGAATCTGCCAGCAAACACTAAGATACATAAATATCACAGGCAAGACAACATTCATTTTTAAGTATATAACTATTATTTTTCTGTTTAATATATCGTCGTTTAACAGGCACCACTACATATCTGTCAATTTTTTAAAATTTCACAGAGGAAGAAAAGACTCATTTTTTCAAACCAATAACGAACTTTTTTTCACATCTGGTAGGACCCTGCGGTGAAATGTTTATATCAGATGTTAAAAAATTCAGAAATATTCGTTATAGGTTGCGAAAAATTGAGTTCTTGCGTCCTTTTTGAAATTAAAAAAAATTGAGATAGGTGGTGTTTGTTAAGCGTCGATATTAAACTACCACTATTACTTTTAATCTGATTACTAGCTGATAAACCCCGCGTTTTTCGGGATAAAAATATTTTCAAGTCTTAATACTTATAACACATTAAACGTAATAAAGCAGTTATTTGCAGTTGGGTCCTTTGCTTATTTTCGTTCGCCCTCTCCCGTATCGTCTGACCCCCAGCTAGCAGCTAAACCCCTCTTTTCTTTTTTACTTTGCACATTGAACCACTTGGCACGAGTCCAGCAGCCATTGGAATTCTAATTTTCCTTTCCCATAATTGCTACGGCGACAGCAGAAGCACCTCCACATCGTGGGTGTTAATCACATGACCCGATGTACCATTCTCTTCTTTTTCGTGCTTGTGTGTCTGACTGGCGAAACACTGCAGAGTGTTGTTTCTTTTCCTCTTTATGTTTTCTCAATTTAGTAGGAATCGGACTCAGAACACTTGAATTACTTTACACACTCATTAGGATCATTCAAAATTTTGTGAAAATTACTCTGAACATAGAAAGAGTAGTTAAATTAAAGTCACTGGTTGCAGTGCCTCCTTATCAAAAGGTGTCCATGCTATAGAGTAAAAGCGGAAAGGAAAACTCTGCCTGGGAGTGAATGTGAAAGTAATATCTTTATCATAACTTTCACCGTGGCAAAAGCACGCGAATGAAGGATTTGGTGCAGCAATAAAATGGGATTGAGTTTAATAACAACAATAGAAAGCATTGCTACAAATTGTGTTTAAAATGAATTTTGAAATGTGTATAAATTTGGAGAACAATTGTACAGTAATTAAGGAGGAGCTTCTCTGCTCTTTGGAGAAAGAAGGAATTATTTGCTCTTTAGAATGTCATAAAATAATTTCCATGCCATAATAATTTCAAAAGTTATTGGCAAAAAACCGAGAGAAAAAAAATCAGAAATTGGCTTAATTTTCGTTGTTTAACTAAATATCTGAAGAATTAATTAGTTTTGAAAGTTGAAAATAGCACACTTGACTTAGAAATGGACCTTAGAATAGCATGTGCAAATTTCATGCCACTACTATTCACTTTTTCAGAGGATTTCTTGTGCCAGACACATTTATTTTATTCTTTATATTATAAATACCCTTTCAAATCAAAAGAGAAAGAAAAAACAATTAATTATATTAAATACAATCAGATGAAAGATTAAATTATGTTGAAAATTATTGTTATGTATCTGTGGTACGCAATTTCGGTCAGAAGCAGGAGGAAAAGAACAAAGCAATCAAATACATCATTCTAAACACTACGAAGTAGTGATATGTCGTTCACTCCGGAACGAATCCGCGGATCCAGCTCCTCAAAAGGAACGCCCCGATCCGATTCCGATCAAAAAGAACGAATCCGCGGATTCGGATTCTTGAATCGGAATCGGATTTACTGATTCCGTGGCACCATGAAACAGATTCAAAATTACTAATTCGGATACATAATCTTAGAAGAGGATTTGTTTCGTTCTGGAATGAACGATACATCATTTGGGGTCATGAATGCAGATAAGTTTTTTTGCGTGGAGCAGGAGATGCTACAGATCGATTTCTGAGGTTGTTCACAAAGGAACTAGTAGAATAGTTGGTTTGATCAATGATTCTTTTGATATTGCTTGAGAATTAATACAGTTGCTAATAAAAAGAAGATGCAAGTAAAAAGAATTCATAATAATTATAATTAAAAATAATTATAATGTTTTGTTCTTAACTCAGGATTTCAATAACAAAAATAATTTCGTCAGTGGAATCTCGGTACATTGAAATTAATAGATTTGATAAAAACTATTTAAGAAAATTTTTAGTCTGCATTTTTTCAAACAGTCATGAATTTTTGGTATAAAAGTTTAAGATAGGTCATCGAAATTTTTTTATATATCTTTTGGTTTTGAACACTTCATTTAAGTATGCGATCCTCTGCACGTGCTTTCGTGGCGAGGTCGGTAGAACGCCATGCTTTTTATCATACGGACACGGGTTCAAATCTCAGCATCAGACATAGTCGTTGCAAGAGAATGTTTTGAAAATTTTAATTTCTGATATTCTCTTAAAAAAGTTATTTTATAATTTGTATTCAGCATTTTATTTTATTTTACACTTTATTTTGAAACTTGATTTATTATTAGATAAATTTTAAATAATTCCTATTCTAACTTAGTTTCCCCGTACTTATATATAAGTTTAAGGAATTATTTAAAAATTTTCCAATAATAAATTAGGTTTGGAAATAAAGAGTAAAATGAAATAAAATGCTGAATATATATTATAAAAATACCTTCTAAAGAGAATCTCAGAAATTAAAATTTATAAATCCTTAACCTTGCAGAGACTATGCTTACTGAGGTTCGATCCCATGTCAATAGGGTTCGTTACACGACGTTCTCCCGACCAAGCCACGTATACATGCAACTTGTCCGGTATACTTAAATGACATCTATAGTTTGCTCAAAACTTCAAAGCAATTAATTCAACTGACAGGAATTTACTAAAAAATCACATTTTGTTAATACAGTTAATAACAGATTTTACAAGCAGTGGATCTTTCATAATTGCAAAGATTTGATTTATATTTCTTTATGATGATGATTAAAAGATTTTTTACTGTATGGAGCTCATTAGGATTGGATGATTTCATATTTAATGAGAAAGAAATCTGAGCTGAAATTTCATTACTGAACTATTCAATAAATATAATGTTTCCAACAAATTAAATGACATTCATGAGAAGTCCTAACCAGATAATAGAAATCAAAAGTAACTCAAAATACTGAAGATTCTTGCAAAGTTTCATTAAATTCACTAAAGAAATTTTAAATAATCAACAAAAATGTTAATTAAAAATATAATTAGTAATTAAAAATAACTATAATCAATTATAATTATTAATCAAAATTATTCATTAAAATTAATATCAATATAATTAATTATATAATTAAAATTATAATGTTATTAATTATAATTATATTAAAATACAAGTTCAATAATAAAGATTATTACAGTAATTATGGGCGATAAATAAATTTACGTGTATGACTAGAAACGAATCCGCAACCGGACTCTTGGATCCAAGTCCACGAAAGGAACGAATCTGACACATCCCTACTGCGGAGACCCACAAATGACATTGTGTTTGACAAGAGCTTTAACTTCTGAGACTTCAAAGATGTTTCCAGCTTAAGTAAAATCATCACGTTACACTTCAAGAAAAATGTGTACCATTATTTAAATACTATATGACTGTATATTCTTTTAATAAAGTGGTAATTAATTTCCTTTTTTCATGGAAGAATAAAAGCCAAACTAAATGAGGAAAACATGTTTTCATGACAACTGCTAGGTATGAAAACCTTAAGATTCATCGAAGAACTTCGAGGTCAAAATTTTTGACAGTTACAATACTTTGATTAACCGTCACTCGTTTAACCGATTTTACAATAAAATCACTTAAGTTGACTTTTGTAGGAGCAATATATTTTTCAGCAAAGTAACAAGTGAATTCTTCCCAAGTTTTAAAGGCGCTATTTTTAGCTAGTTGGAAATGTAGTTTACGTTCCATATATCATCTAAATTAAGTTTCTGACCTTTTCCATTGAAATATTTTGATCATGAGCTTACATTCATGGAACTATTAGGATCAAAAGAAATAAATTTAATAGAAGCATGCTCCCGGAATTTTCCATATTGCTATTAGATTAATCTGATTTGCTATTGTTTTTATCATTCATACTGAATTTTTTTGTTCCCTAATTTCATAAAGAGATAGAAGAATACTTCATTCAATACAAAAATTGGAGATAAAATAAATTTATGGGAATTATAAAGGTAGTGCATATTAGACCTATAAGTTAATTATGATTTACCAATATTCTAATGATTTTTTAAGTAGCACTTAATAATATCAAAATTCAGAATGTTTCCCGAAAAATGTAGAATAAGAAACTTAAAATTTACCACAATTTAAACAGTAACTCTTTTAATTTTCAAAATTCAATGCTCAATAATATCAGCAAAATTACCTCCAAAACCAAAACTAATTCAAATGTAACTTAGTTAATAATCAATCCCAAAATGTTAATAATCACTTAAATAATCCATTTCAAAACTCATATGTCAAATGAAAATAAAAACAAATTCTTAAATATATAATAAAACTAAATCAACTTTGAAAGACCGCTAAGAATTTAAAAGAACATAATTAAATATTGGCAAGCCAAATATATATATTTTTTCTATACTAAGCAGATGCAATTTCTATTTTTGTGCACACGCGACCTTGAATCAGACATTTTTTTTTGAACCCGAGAGCGCAATGATGATACTCGATTCTTGAAGACATTAATTTTTGAAGAAAACCGGAACACTGGATACCCAAACATAATGAAAAAGATTTGTTTTCACTTGAAGAAAACATCTGTATTGAAAATAACTTTAAGAACTTTAGCACTTTAATATCTCTTTCTGAAGTAACACAGAGTTGTAAAAATAATAAAACTATCCCGTTACCACAAATTAGTGATAGCGCACTTGAGATTTCTTGGGTGTGGCAGCACCAAGTCTCTCAGAAAATAGAAAATTCATCAGGAATGTTTCAACTGCAAATGGTGAACTTTGAAAGAGCAAATTTTCAATAAAGAAGGTATACTTTTATTTAGCATAGTTTTATTCAAAGTCATCATGCAACAGCAGTTGAAGCAAAACTTTTGGGTGTGATGCGATGAATTTGAACTCCATTATTCAATTTGATCAGATTATTGTTTCTTCGACTATTTGAAAAATTGCCAGGAAGAAAAGGCAATCAATTTACACTTGGACCACTTAATTTATTTCATTGCTTTATAGTTACGAAGAAAATTTCATTTTGACATATTTTACAACTGTAGAGGGAAAGCATAACCACAAACCAAAGTGACTTGCGTTAAACATAGCGTCCAAAACAGGAAAACGGCAGATCGAGGCACACATGCGCCTTAAATACTGCTGTAACGGGAAAAGACCGGGGTAAGGGCACTCAAGAACATGCATCTTCGAGCGAATCTTTAAGTTAAAGTGAAAATGGTTTTTATATTCGAATTTAAGTAGACATTTTCAGTCTATAAATTATAAAGTTAAGCAGAATTTTTAAAAATAGAAAATTCTAAATCATTACATATGTATTTATATACTTTGGAAGCATTCTGCATTTGAATTTTTTTATTGTATAACTTATTCTAAAAACTGGATTATATAAAAAATAGAATGTGTATAAGCGGGTTTAGTTATCTGTAACAGATATGATTGGCTGACTTTGCACTCCTTTGGAAACGTTTATATCCTACAGTAATTTCTGCTTCGGTTTGAGAAATTTACGATGATCAGCCTATTCATGATGTATATTTAGCTCATTTAATTACAAAATTAACTTATTTACAGGTTTCATACACATGGATTGCCTTTATTAGTTACCGTGAATAATAAATTTTGCTATCTATATGAAGAACCACTATTGACTGCAGCGCCCCCAAATGATCTTCTGAAAAATGAAACATTGTACAGCATCATTGAATGGCGGTAAAATAGTCTCCTCAGCAGAGAAAGAAAACATAAAATCAAATTTTACAGAGGTCCTTCGTAATCTTTTAAATCGTTTCTATTTCAGTACTAATGACCGGAGACGGATTTTCAACAACGAAAAATAAAAATAAAAAAAAGAAACTCACGCATTCAAGGAACTAAATCGAAAAAGTGAAAGATTAAAACCAAAATTGTTAAATGTCAGAAAGTTCGTCAACAACTGCCAAACAATAAAAGAAGGAATGTTATAGATTTTAGAGTACAATAGAAATTGTTTGGTGTTCAAGAAATAAGAAAACAAATGTAGCAAAAGTTTAATGGTTTCCTGGAAATTGATTGAATGCGCAAGATTCAAAATGTGTACTGTAATTCAACTTTCGCTTGCCGAATGTATCGAAAAGCCGATCATAACTCCGAAAAGAGAAAACAATGCTGCAGAACCCAAAATTGTTACAGCGGTATTCGAAGAGAGACACAGTTTTACTCAACTGACCTATAATCAATTACTTTTATTTATACCAATCCATTCTTTGAATTTCCAAGCACATAATGTAAGAAAACGTATGCTAAACTTTAATATGTTAACATTAAAAAAATTTTTTTTTTATATAGGTAATACTCCCTTTCGAATAATGGTGCATTTTTTATGAATCTATTTACACATACGAATGAATATATTGCGGGTGCAAAATACGTTGTTTAACTAATATCTAAATATAAAATGCAATATATGACAAAAAGTATCCAAACACTTTAGGTTTACACATTTTTTCGAATTTCACCAGAAAGGTTCGAGTAACTGCATTTGTGATGAATAAGCTTGAACTCGCATTTTGCAGTGAAGATTCGGTCATGTGGAAATTTAAGGGAACGAACAGGAATTAATGAAGACGACAATGGATTTCAGCTCATCCCGTTTAACAGGAAGCTGATAAAGATTTGCAGATTTCATTAGTGGTTATTCTTAATAAGGTCATTGTTTACATGCATTTTCCAACAAATAGCACTATATTCCGGAATATATAAAAGGTTTTTAAAAAAAAGTTCTAAATTTTCTCACATGATTTTTGCTTATAAAATGCAGACTTTTCAACCAAATTATACGACATTAACAGAATAATTTACAATATATTAGAGAAGCACTGTATTAAAATGTAAAGTAAATACTTTGAATATTAGAGTAAATATGATTGTAGAGTAAATATGATTGCGAGATTTTGCATAATTTTTCTTTCATAATTTTAAAGCCAGATATACATGGCAAATTTTATAAATATTCCAGTTGAATACCAACAAGATTTAGAAAGCTGTCGGTTTGCAACGAGCGGAATTTGTTTCTCTGTAAGAGAAACAAAATTATTAGGGATTTCACAAATTGTTTTTTAATAAATGGATGGTTCGAGGACATTATAGGTTTTTTAAGAAACAAACAGAGCAGCAATACTGAAAAATGGGGGCGTTTAAAGACATAGGGGATCGAGGATAATGAGCTTATCAGACAGATCAGTCCGATAAAATTATGCTGAACTGACCCTCTATTGGACGTCCCCATTATCGAAAATGGGATGTTCCCATACGCAACGTCCCTTGTTTCAAAATAGCAGTGATGAAAAGGATGCTATTGCCCTGCATTTTAGTTCAGAATTCAGAAACATGAATGCACATTAGATAATCGATAGTAAAGGAACATCTTTTTGAGCAAACTCTGCTTAAAGATTCATAATGCCTAGTGTAAATAAACTTTTCTTATCAAAATGTGTCAAGCAAATGTTAATAATTTATATTGAATCAAAAGAAGAAATAATAACGATTATACTATATGGAGAGGTGTTACCGCGGAATGCAGAGTCATATGCAACTAACTTATAATCTTTCCTTCTTTTCCACTACTATACTCGTATAATTTCCTAGCACTTAAATAAAACAATCAAGTTCAAGTCCCGCCGAAGCTGTGCAAAATAAACTTTTGTTTAAATTTATATAGAAAACATTATTTTTAAAATAGCGGTGCATTTGTTAGGAATCTTTTTATGCTTTTCAATGAGCATATTAAAGAACTAAATAAGTATCCAATATATTTGTCATAAGAATTTAATTGACATTTTCGAAACATTCTTTTATTTTTCAGATCTTATCGCATGTTTACACAGTTTTACTTTAAATCTCAATTTGAACATACCAATACAGAAATAAACTCAACTTTCTTTTCAGTTTAATTAAAGGTAAATATTTTGTCAAACTATGTATTTAGAACCACTATTTTAGAATACATTCTGCATAAATGTTCAGAATTCATAAACATGAATGCTCTTTAGATAATGGATTTTAAAGGAACATGTTTTTGACCAAACGCTGTTTAAAGGTTCATAATGCCCAGTGTAAATCAATTTTTCTTACAAAAAGGGGCCAAGAAAATGATTATAATTTATATTGAATCAAAAGAAGAAATAATAACGAAAAAACTGCATAGAGAGATGTTACCGCGGAATCCGAAGTCATATGCAACATGAAACTAATTTATAATCTTTGCTTCTTTTCTACCACAATGCTCAGATAATTTCCAAGCACTTAAATAAAAGAAAATGGTAAAAAAACTTTCCATACGCCTGCTAATTAACCTTTGTTTAAATTTATATAGAAAACATTATTTTTAAAATAGTGGTGCATTTGTTAGGAATCTTTTTATGCTTTTCAATGAGCATATTAAAGAACTAAATAAGAGTCAAATATATTTGTCATAAGAATTTAATTGACATTTTCGAAACATTCTTTTATTTTACAGATATTATTCCATGTGTATACAGTTTTACTTTAAATTTCAATTTTAACATACCAATAAAGAAGTATGTTTTTTTTATGAGGGACTGTAGTCTGTCTCTGTTTAGAATTAACTTACCACTTAAATTTCACTGCTATAAGCGAATGCTTTTCCACATATTCTAAAATTGTTTGAATGGTTTTTTTGAATTTTTTTGCTATATCATTCTGAATTTACGAGAATTAAATTTATTGTCTGACAGACTGAACCGCAAAAATAATCTAGAAGCCTCGAAATTAGTTTTGCATAATAATCATTAAGTAAGCGGAAAGGAAGCAGGAGATTTTTTGAGAGAAAATTAATTTTTAATTTATTCGGAAACAAAGAGTAATTTTTTCTTCCTCTTTGTTATCGAATAAAATAAAAATATCTGAAATAATTAATTACAGTATTTCTTTTGAATTTTCTGTCGGAGATAAAACATTTTAATCACTTTTCAATCACATAATGATTCTTCGATAATTTTTTTCTAATATTTTGTTGTGCCTGTCCCGAAACCATTATATGAGATTATAAAAATGCTTGAAACTGCAGAAGTATTACAAAATGGCAAGTTAGTTTTTTGTGTAACGTAAAATCAAATGAATTCCATGCCATTAAACGCGAAATTAATCTCTACAGGTTGATAACAACCACTTAAGGTGCCATTAGAATATCAGACAAGAATTCCATGTAAGATGAGAAAAAAAATGATTAATGTCTTCTAAAATGGGAATATACTTATCAATATTCTGTAAGAAATTCTGTTCCTTGAAGTGAACCGTGTTTTATTCGAAATCGAGAGTTCTTAAACTATGAATCATGATCCCAAATAGGAAGATACAGAATCATGGGGGTCACGAAAATTTCGAAAACATATTTGTATCGCGGGAACTTTCTCGAAAGTATCTCAATATTTTGTAATAAAAATTATCGAAAAAAACATTTGAATTGGAAGAAATTTCATTACTATAAAAAATTTAAATTAAATTTGAATTTATCTATAATTTTTTTTCTTACCTTATTTAATTTCAAACTTTTGGGTCGCGAAAAAATTGACGCAGTGTAAAAACGTTTAAAACTCCGTTTTTAAAGTCACAGGAACTATCGACTTCAACAGTACTCTTTCACCTTAAAATTATTGTAGGTAAAGCCAACTCTGTGTAACTGCGCGTGCGTGCAGACGGAATTCAGTGCTGCTTGGATCTACAGTTCTGGTTTGGGTAGTTACTTTTTTCCCTTTGTGCTTCCTCTTAAGATAGTGAAAAAATAAGATAGGGAACTTATTTTTCTGAATCAGTTTTTCTTCGCTTTTTATTTGAAGATAGACATCGTTTAATGTAAAATTGCGTTAGATTGTTGATAGATTTAAATATTAAATGTGAAATAAAATGTATTGATTACATTTACACAATGCAAAAAGTTGGAGGGTGCAGCTATTTAAAATTTTCAGTTATCATGTTCACATGAGCACGTGCAGTTAGACAGATTTCCCGCCCACATATTTTAAAATTCTACAAATTTGATGTAAACACCACATTCCAAATTTCATAAGTTCAGCTTAAACCGTTTTTCAGTTATTCTATTCAGAGACAGACAATCAGAAAAAATTCTAAAATTGTATTTTTCGGACTCAGTGAGGTCTGAAACACGGAGATTCAATAAAATGTCGAGGTCGAACTTTTCGACGATTAAAATACTTTCTCTTTGTATATTTCGTATTCGAGAAGGTTTTTTATTTTCGGTATCTGATGATATTTTTAACAGTTAGTTTGATTATTTATATAGTTTTTTAAATTTCCGGTTAGCTAGAAATAAAAATAAGCTACACCGACCGGTTGGAACTAAAACTTGAAACAGATTTTCAATTATGTTCAGAAGACCACATACCATGATTCATTTATCATCAAGTCATTCAGTTTTTTTTTGTTATCATGTTCACATGCATGCGAACATGACGGATAACGTCCAAAATATGATAAGTATATACAATTCTGATGATAAAACTGTGCACCAAGTTTTATCCATCTAGCTATTTAAATTGTTCATTTACCGTGTTTACATGAGCACAGACAGGTTTTTCGCGCACCGATTTCAATCAAAATTTAATAAAAATCTACAAATGTGATGTAAAGTTCAGCTCAAACCGTTTTTAAGTTATTCTGTTCAGAGACAGACAGTCAGAAATAATTTTAAAAATGTGTTTTTCGGACTCAGTGAGTTCTAAAACATGGAGATTCATTAAAATCTCGCGGTGCAACTTTTCTAGGATTGCAATACTTTCTCTTTGTCTACTTCGTTTCCGAGAAAGTAAAGAGAGAGATGAAAGTGTTTTCAATAGACTGCAGTTCTTCAAGAGAAGGAGACGAAAGACGGTCATCATTTTCAAAACTCAAAGATGCATCCGTTACACAGCCATGAATAGTAAATATCAATTTCTTATATTATCTGCTATAATAAAATTCTGCACTTAGCATAACTGTTTGAAAATTAATTTTTTGTGAGGAATAACTACATCTCTGTCGAACAAACTCGTTCATATTGAAATTTCTATGACCAAAAAGGTGCATTTTATTTATTATATCCTTTTATTGATGCATAATATCGGTCATAGAATATTTCATGCAAGAGGCTTTTAAGCAAGCATATCAGTTGTCTAAGCTCCAGAAAGGAAATGAAATCCCATAAATTCCATAAAAATTCCTAAAATTTCCTTATACTGAAGGTTAACGCTGCATTTATAGTTTCACTAAATAAAATTAGCGTGTTAATTTTGCTTTGTTAATTTGATTATTTATTTTTGCGAATATATTAGTTATTTTAAATTCTTTAAATTTCCATATCATTCAGCAAAGAGAGTGAAGATTTAATAAGTGCTCTCTTTTCACTTGTGATATTTCCAAGATTGTAACACTTGATTATTGAATTATTACCTGAAATTTAATTCGATACTTAAAGTAGATTTTCTTTTGAATCAACGTATCTGAAGTGCTGATGTGAAATACGCCACTTTCTATCCTCAATTTAAGGTTTAAGTAAAATAATTCGAAATCTCTAACCAGTTAAAGTTTTTACTGACTATAGTTTAATGTAAGTATGTTTTAAAGATTTTTTAATAAAATTTAATTCAATATTTACCAATTCCTTGTCGTCACTAAGATCAAACATTCCTTATGCGTTATGTCCACTCTAAATTTGGCTTAAAATTTACATCTATACCATTCGAGAAAGGCATATACTTCCAATTGAATTAACCGTTAAATGACGTAAATAATTATATTTTTTGCTGCTTGTGTCAATAAATTTATTATGATAGATTATGACTGATATGTCAATAGATTTTGATGCAATCCTTTGACTTATCAGTTAAACTCAGTAAAACATTCTTGACGCACAAACATTTTAAATAAAGAAGTCCACTCTTCTAAGAATAAAAGTGACCTTGTTATAAAGGTTATTTGAGTTAAAATAATGAAATTCAAAGCTCCTTAACTCGGTTCGTTTTAGTGGAAGGAGTGTGGTTTCTCATTGCTTAAATCGTTAGCGTCTCAAGAATATTTTTCTTAATAGGACTAGTAGGACCGATAGACTGTATAAAAGTGTAAAATTCGTAAATTTTTCAGAGCTGCATTTATTGATTCAAATACCATAAAATATTATTATTCACACCATTTAAACATTTTTCCATTTGTTAATATATACTAATCTCAAATAGTTTAGAAATTTGCTGTTGGGTCACTGAAAACTTTGTATAAAATGTATGTAGTGAACATTCCTTTATCTCAAATTATACAAAATCTTCAGTATTGAAAAAGGATAAGTAGATACGTTTTTACCGACATCTGACATAGTAGATAAAGTTAACGTTAAGAGATATTGTTTATTTAAAATTTGAATTTAACGAGAAATGCGGCCAAAAAACCAAACTAATAGGAAATGGCGAAACAGGAAATAAAACCAAAAGATGGCGAATCGTTCGAGCAAAAGATTTTTATTAAAATAATAAAAGAATGAAAACCGCTTATTTTTAAGCGAAGAAAAAATGGAATAAATTAATTTGATTTATTTTAAAATTTGTTCTAAGATAATTCTTTGTATTATTTGAAATTATCACGTAAAAAATATTTTTTTTTCTTTAAATAATTATTCTCACATAAAACTCTACTTCGAAAAACACTAGCCTTTATGCTGATAGCAAAGATAAATTATTCCCGGAACATCAACAGCTTCATTATTTCGAGAATACAGTACAACCGAATACAACCCCGGTAAACCGAACTAAAAGGGGGGCGTTTCTGTTGACGATTTTTTCGTTTAAGCCATGAACATCAATTACTATTTGGTATCTAATTACAGTGTGTAATTCTGAAATGTGTTGAGTGTGAAGCTAATGTTTGTAGGCTAAACTTATGTTTATTATTAAAGTTAAAACTCCGTCGGACGCAATATTTGCACTGGTTAGTTTGAGCGCGGTTTGTTTGACAGGCGCAGATAAACAATATCGTAATTAATATTGTTTATACACATTACTTTTAATTTTAGCATTCTAAACTTAATCACTGACCTTATTGGAGAGGCTTGCTAGAACAAATTGATTATTTCGGAAAAAGATCTTTTTCAAGATACAAAATTCCAAGTTACTATTTGAGGCAAAGGTGCTTGAAAGGAGAGTGCATTCTATAAAGAAGAAAAGTATAAGTCGCTTACTGCATATAATAGCATAAGACGCTGTTTTTTTTATTTTGACCAGCCCTTCGTGCACTAATTTTGAAGCTGAAATCTTTGAACATAAAGTATTTCTTGCAGAGATTAACTATTCTATTTAATTCTTGTGCGTTTTGTCTTCCATGGGGAGATATATAAACAGCTGATCGTAATGGAAGCATGCAATATGTTAGAACAAGGGACATGGTAGTATTTTCAAAATATGATGTGAATTTTGGAGTGGGTGACATGTGATGTAGACTTAAACAGGACAACAGTCCCTCTTCGATGATGAATGAGCGTGTCATTGATATAGATGTTATAATTAAAAAGTTTTAGTTTTTTAGCTGTCAGGAATTTGCTGGAGATTCAATGCAAGAAAATTTATAATTTCTGTAACTATTTTCAGTTACAGGTTAGATGACGAGAAAGATGAGAAGGTTGCCATTATTTTGACCATGACTAAGAGGTTGACAAAGTTTGGTGCTCTATCCAAAGTGTAGTTTATTTTTTTCTTTCAACTTCCTTAATTTCAATAACAGGAGGACATTCTTCGCCATGGGATGACATTCATTACAAGACTATTGTGCTCGGTGCTGTGCTATCAAGTCCCTTCTTTTCTGCTTCTTTCACAGAAAGTTGCAACATTCCTTAACAGGGGTCACCTGCAGATGAACAGATGTTTTTGTTTTGGTCAAGACATGTGTGTTCCCGTGGGCACAGGCGACCCGAGGTAATTTTACAAACCGGGCAAAGCAACAATTTGGCGCCCCCCCCAACATACATAACCAACGTAGTTTTTAATAATCTGTTGTGTCTGTATTCTAATTGTCAAACAAACTTTTACATATAAATGTTGCATGTTTAGCCTGCAAATATGACTTAATAATGTTATGGTGAGAATTTTTGAACTTCAGATATATTTAAGATTTTATAGGCCTTATTTAAACTAAAATAATATGCAACAAATTTATTTTAAAATAGTTTATTTTAATTTAAAACAGTATTATAAGTTCTGTTCAAAACTTAATTTTTCTTTCTTTTTATCCGTAAAATTTCTTCTCAATTTCAATGTTCTGCAAAAGGTTCCGTTCAGTTGTCATGGTTGCTAAGCCAACTAGTCGATGTTGGGAATGATGGATTACAGATACGTTTTGATAAGTTGCAGTTTAGAAAATCTTCTCTCGCCAGCAGCTACAGTTACTAAGAAAGTCTGACAAATACTCAAAGCATCTGAAAGAGTCGGAAAGTTTGCAGCAACCCTGTTCATATTGAAGTAAGTTAGAATCTCCAACAGCTGGTCACTTCGTCTGGTAGTAGAATTAGCATAACTGATATTTCTTGGTGAAGTTGGAAACCATCTACGTCATCATCACTCAAAGTCAAATAAGGGTCTTTAAAACTTGCCTAAAATTTTATAGTGTTTTGCTTTCTTGATGTTTCTAGAAATTTTCCCTAAACAGCGACGACCGCAGGTCTGAGGCGGGTAGCTTCTTTTGAGGTGAAGAGGGGTTCTGAGATCGCTTGGAAGATAAGCGCGGTAGGGGGTCCAAGTATCCTGGTCCACTACAGCCCATTTCCACAACAAGGGGTGGGGTGGTGGAATAAATGACCACCCAGGGTGTAAGAGCCCAATTCATGTCGTATCCTCCCAAAAAGTCCCGGTTTTAAAGGGGCCATTAGAAAAAAGTCGTCTCGGGTTTAAGGAGTTAAAGCACCACCGATTCAACGTTCGATTGGATTGGATTCCCAAAACTGTTCTTGCATTCAAGATTCTTCACCTATAATGCACCATACAAATCTTATAACAAATGTCATCGTCCCAACATCACTTCATTGCTGTATGCAATCTAAAATTATGGAAAAATATGCCCACAAAAATATGCCCACAAACTTCTTTCAAAATTTATTCCTCTATTTTGAATCCATGTAGCTCTATGATTTCATTTTTTATAGTTTTTTCTCGGTAATGAATTTGTGATTCATTAGACGTTGATCTTCTCAAATAGTCAGTACTAACTAATGTCTAATGATTGCAAGTAGCTTTAAAATGTTTCCATCAATGTATGCCGTGTGTGAAAAGACGACAGAAAGATACATTGCATTCTTGCCGTGCAATGTATCTTTCTGTCGTCTTTTTCATTTGGGAAGCGAGAAACTCAACCACGTTTAATAAATGTTTCAACACTTCTCTCCAATGTCCATCCTTTATTTTGGTTGTTTTCTGATTTTCAGAATTTACAGTCCTTCCTTATCTTATTTTTTTTACTAAACTCCACGCAAAGCTGGTAAGCTGTCATATAATTTCGAGATTTCTCATATGCAGAAAACAGTTCGTACGAACAGTTTTCAGCATATGAGAAATCTCCAAATTGTACATGTGTTCCCAGTCATAAAATACCGATGCTATGCTAAGGCATTTGTACAAAATCGAAAAGGCGGCGGCAGAAACAAAAAATTGAATTCACATGGACTTCTTGATTCGAATAGTAACTTACTATGTTGCCGTTCTAAAAAATTTTTGAAGTTGAAAATCTATCTTCAACTAATGTTAACAGACCTTTTCTAGGTTTAACATTTTTATATTTTGATAAACTGCTTCATCCTGTTTTTCTTTCTTTTGCTGCTATATTTCTCTTCCTAGAAAACGAACCTAATGTTCCCTTTTCCACAGTTATTTTAGCGAAATAACACAAAACTTATTCTTTTATAAGTTAAAACCTTATCACAATTTCAAAATTGTGTCCTTTTCCTTTGAACACGAAATAAAAAAAAATCTCGTGAAGTTGCATTTTACAGTAAGATCGATTAGAATGATCCTTTGTAGACTTGAATGCATTTCATATTTTCCTGAGTTACAATATGCGTGAATTTACGGCTTTTGGGACAAAGGAGAATGCGGATGTCTTCCAGACATAAAAGACCCCGGCATCCACAGTCACAAGACAGCGAAAAGCACAGCAGCTAGGATATCATCGACTTGGATGGACGACAACGGTTAATATTGTTTTAAATAATTTCTAAGTAGACTGTTGTACTTTAGATAGTCTACATTTATTTGACAAAGGACTTAATGTGAATAATATAATTAACAAATTAGGATAAAAATGCCACTATTAAAACAGTGTCTGTATGACGTGACTTCAAGCTTTATGGCGCGCAAACCCTTGAAGATATTCCAGAAAATTTTAGATCTATTCATAAGGCTCTAGAAAATAACTCAAAGTTTTGGAGTCTCTGGTACACCAATTTCAAATGCAGAATCAAACAAATACAGAACATCTGTAAAACGGCGAGTCAAATGTTTTCACCCATTTATCGTAGAACACCGATGTATCGGAGTTCATCTTTCCGAAGTAGATTTAAATAGAATTGGCAACTACTGCAGTTTCAAGCTATCCATAATAACTCCCTAAGACATCCTTTAAGCAAAAATAATAGCTGTTCTGCAGACATTTTGATATACGTTATTTACCCGAAAGAACGCACGCCCCATTAACGAACCCTTTGATGCGCAGGGGTCATAAAATGACCCCAAACTAAAACTCAACGATGCGTTGTTAAAATCATAATATTTTTTGCTGGAAAAATAACGCTTTTGACTGTTAGACATTAAGAATATAGTGCTTAACACAAATCAAATATAATTCAATAATATCTACTAATAAAGCACGGTTTTCTAGAGGTTCATTTTTCGCGCATCTCTTTCACGTGAAAAGTGTTGAGCGCATTTCTCGATAAACATATTTGTTCATTCTATAATTAAGGGGAGTCAGACAAAGATGAAAGTTAAAGGTTAAAAACAAATGCATAGATTGCACTCTAGTATGCTGGAATCTTTTGATGAGGCAATGTTTTTACCTTTAACTTGAATTATCTCAAAATGGTATTTTTGAAACTGCGTGTACCTTTTTCTCAAATTCTATGGCATGTAGGCTTCTGAAATGTTTACCACAGATGCTTTTAATATAAATGTATATAGTGAACAGATTTGCTTTTATTATTTCAAAAATATTTCTTACTTTTGCTGATTGCGTGTAAGGAAACTATTTTTGACAAATTCATCGTGACATACAGTTAATTTTTTTAAAACAAAGCTATATTAATGTAAGAATTTTTCTCAGTATAAAGATAAATGTCTATTTAAACTGTATAAACAAATAACAACTTGTATATGTAGTAAATCATTAGAAAATGCGCATTAATTTATTCAACGTAATGTTATCGTATGGAGATTGTATGTTGTTTTAAGGGCAAAATATGTCTTTTCTCTTTAATTAATAGGAAGGAGGGTTAAAATAGTTATATAAGACAAAGATGAAAGTTAAAGGTTAAAAAAATACATAGATTGCACTCTAGTATGCTGGAATCTTTTGATGAGGCAATGTTTCTACCTTTAACTTGAATTATCTCAAAATGGTATTTTTGAAACTGCGTGTACCTTTTTCTCAAATTCTATTGCATGTAGGCTTTTGAAATTTTTACCACACATGCTTTTCATAAAAATGTATATACTGAGCGGATTTGCTTCTATTATTTCAAAAATATTTCTTAATATGGCTGATTCCGAGTAAGAAAACGACAATTTTTGGCAAATTCATCGTGACACACAGTTAAATTTTTTTTAAACCAAACCATATTAATGTAAGAAATCCGCTCAGTATAAAGATAAATGTGTACTTAAAATGTATAAAAAATTTCAAACATGTATCTATTATGCATTGTGAGAAAAAGGTACCTAAAAATGGTCAATTTAACATTAGCGGTATAGGGGGTACCGATTCCCTTTAAATGCAGCATGTTATCGTTGATGAATAACTCCCAACTCTTCACATGGCTTGTCACATCTTTCGCTGGTCCTTTTGTTCCAGGTAAGCGCGACACAATATTATGGCAACAAATATTTTGCCTAAATTTTGTTTTCCTCTACTCAATGCCCTCTTTTGATGAAAAATTCCAAGTTATTCACATCTTCATTTCCAGAATCTCCGTCCTCTTCCGATTCCGTATCACGTTTGTAGAAATTTGCATGATCTGGATGTCTTCATCGGTTTCAACTTCAGCAAGAGGTTTTCATAAACATTCCATTTGTTTTTCTTATGGAGTCGGCATTGTTTGAAACAATTAAATACTTCAATTCGGCAAGGAAACTAACAAGATGACCGTATCAGCTACGTTTAATAACTAGTATGTGTGGAAAATGGAAAGACGCGGGGTAATTTAATAACCACAGTAACTGACCAAACGTGTATTAGGGGACGAAAAATTCATTCCGGAAGTACTTTCTAAATTCTCTGAAAAGGCAGAGGGGAGTGATTATTTTAGCTGCTGACAAGAAGGTAATGAACAGGTGGCTAGTTTTCTAGCAATCTGAATTTTCTGAGGGCTTGGGGACATAAAATGACCCCGCGCGTCCTCCCGGGTTAAATGCTTCGGTAGCAGATTTTAAATTATGGATTCACGCACTTATATTTCCTTGCAATATCCACTGTTGTTTTCTAAACATTCAACAATTGTACAATGTCTTCGAAATTACTATTTTGTTCAAAATTATGGAGAGTCATTATTGATTTCTATCTACACTGTGAAGGAAGCATAATGTTCACAATGAATCTATGTAGAATGGAAGCCTAGATCCCATGTGAGATGAAGTCCGATGAAACACGCAGGTTTGGTATTCTAGATATTTATTAAGACAAGACGAAAAATTAAGAGGCACAAACATTAAAAGGATAAAGTGAAAGAGTTAGGAATTGCTGCCCTCGGCATCATATGAAATTAAATCATGGCAGGCAGTTCAGATCGGCACGATCCATCACGCAATCGAACAAAATATGTTCCAAGCAAAAGCAAGATCATTCATGTCATGTGACGTTAGCTCGTAGAGCATTCAGTTTAAAAAGTGGACGGAGCGCCTCCCGGCGGTGAGTGGGAAGAATCCCACACTTACCATTCTGACTGTATGAGCATACCTCAGCGAGCCTTTTCTTCATCACACACAGCGATTATAGAGTGGAAATACGGGACAGATGTAGATTTGACGAGATTTTTCCAGATGAATTTAGTAAATGTATCTATTACAGTGAAAATATGGTTATAATTTGTATTTGTAGTTTTTAATGGGCCTAAAAAGTCAATATGATACGTGGTCAAGGGGATGTCTTCCTTTGTGATAGGATTTAAAAATCATTCGCCTTTCCTTCACTTTTTATTCACGAGAATGCACTCAATATAATTTTATATGACATTTTCCAGACATTTTCGCATATTAGGAAAATAAAAACTTTGCTTTACAAAGTTTTCAGTTTTATTAATACCTAAATGCCCTTTAGATTGAATATTTTCAACAATTTCTGTGTGCATTAGTTGAGGAACTACCAAAAGATCAGAATCATTTACAATTTTATAAAGGACATTATTCTTAAGAACAAAGTCATTAATTTGCTTATTGTTCAAAAGTTGTTTTATTGAATTTATATATTCATCATTTTATTGAGAATTCACAATTTTGGATGTTATTTCATCGTGTGTTACAGGCATAATAGGGTATCCTACTAAACAAACCACATGTTTCATTTGTTTATCTGGGCGATGTACGATTTCATAATTAAAATCTTCCAAAAATAAAGGCCATCTGGCAATTTTGGGTGTTAACTGTCTCTTGCTCAAAGTTTTTTGAAATGCTGAACAATCTGTTATAATTCAAAACCTACTGCTAACTAAATAATTCTGGAATTTCCTTATTGCTTCAATAATTGAAAAACCTTCAAGTTCATGACTTGAATTTTTGTATTCTTGGGGAGAGGTTTTCCTACTCATGTAATGAATTGGGTGAAATTTATTATCATCAGACTGTTGAAAGAGAATAGCGCCATAACCAAATTTTCTGGCATCAGTATGCAATTCATGTTTCGCACCCTGCTTGAAAATGTGTAATTCAGGATATTTTAGAAAGCTTTTGTTTTAAATGCTGATTATTGTTCGGGTCTAAAATGGAACATTGTGTTGTCACGAATTAAGTTACTCAATGGCTTATTTATTATTGCATGGTTTTGAATAAATTTTCGGAAGTAACCAGTGAGGCCAAGAAAACTTTGTACCTGTTTAACGCTTTTGGGTTCTAGAAAATTCTGAACTGCGCCGGTTTTATCAACAGAGGAACTAATTGTACCGTTTTCGATGATGTAACCAAGACACTCAATTAGTGTTGAAAGAAATTCCTTCCTTAAATCAGCCTTTAAAATTGTCACATTCAAGACCAATGGTTACGTCTACAAAAACCAGCCTAATAAAGCTAAATAACATGCTTGTTTATTTAATTAAAAGTAAACATTCTGTCAAACCATGTATTTTTAACCACTATTTTGGAATGTATTCTGCATAAATGTTCAGAATTCATAAACATGATTGTTCCTTAGATCTTCGATTTTATAAGAAGTCTTTTTCTGAAAACACTGTTTAAAGATTCATAATGCCTAATGTAAATCAACTTTTCGTAGCAAAATGTGTCAAGAAAATGAAAATAAATTATATTGAATCAAAAGAAGAAATAATAGAGAAATTCTACATCGAGAGGTGTTACCGCGGATACCGAAGTCACATGCAACTAAGTTAGAATCTTTTCTAGAACTATGCTCGGAAAATTTCCAAGCATTTAAATAAAAGAAATTGATTTAAAGACAAAGCTGTTTTCTGTGGCATCAACTTTTTCAAAATGTATATAGAAAATATCCTTTTTGAAATAGTGGTGCATTTGGTAGGAATCTTTTTATACATTTCAATTAGTGATGTGTTCGATTCCTTACTTTCGTGGACTCGGATTCGTTTCGGGTCCGAAACGTAAATGTATTTATTGCCCATAATTACTGTAATAATCTTTATTATTGAACTTGTATTTTAATGTATTTATGAATTATAATTAATAACGTTATAATTTTAATCAGATAATGAATTATATTGATATGAATTTTAATGAATAATTTTGATTAATAATTATAATTAGATAATTAATTATATTGATGACAATTTCAATAATTAATTTTAATAACTAATTATATTTGTAATTAACGTTTATGTTAATTATTTAAAATTTCTTTAGTGAATTTAATAAAACTTTGCAAAAATCTTCAGTATTTTGAGACGCTTTTGATTTCTATTATCTGGTTAGGACTTCCCATGAATGCCATTTAATTTATTGGAAACAATATATTCACTGATGCGTTCAGTAATGAAATTTCAACTCAGATTTCTTTCTAATTAAATATAAAGTCACCAATTCCTAATGAGCTCCATACAGTAAAATATCTTTTAATCATCATCAGAGGAGGATTATAAATCAACTCTTTACAGTTATCAAAGATCCACGGCTGTTAAAATCTGTTATTAACGATATTAACAAAATATAATTTTTTAGTAAATTCCTGTCAGTTGAATTAATTGCTTTTAAATTTTGGTCAAACTACAGATGCCATTTAAATATACCACAAAAAATCACATTCATACGTGGCTGGGTCCTGAGAACGTCGTGTTCCGAACCCTATTGACATGGGTTTGAAGATCTGTAAGTATAGTCTCTGCAATGTTAAAGTTTTTTAAATTTTAATTTCTGATATCCTCTTAGAAAGGTTTTTCATAATATATATTCAGCATTTTATTTTATTTTACTCTTTATTTCGAAACCTAATTTATTATTAGATAAATTTTAAATAATTCCTTAAACTTATATACATTGTATAAGTATGGGGGAATTAAGTTAGAATTCGAATTATTTAAAATTTATCTAATAATAAATCAGGTTTTGAAATAAAGAGTTAAATAAAATAAAATACTGAATATATATCATAAAACAACTTTTTAAAGAGAATATCCGAAATTAAAATTTTCAAAACATTATCTTGTAATTATTAAGGCTGCTGAGTTTCGAATCCGTGTCAGTATGTTTCGAAACATGGCGTTCTACCGACCTTGCCAAGGAAGCACGTGCTGACGATGACATACTTAAATGAAGTGTTCAAAACCTAAGGGTATATACTAAAAAATTTTGATGACCTTTAAATTACTCGCATGAAAGTATATTGTTTTTTAATAATTTCTAATATTCTTGACTGTTTGAAAAAGTACAGACTCAAATTTTTCTCTTAAATATTTTTTATCAAATCTATTAATTTCAATATGCCGATATTCAACTAATGAAATTATTTTTGATATTGAAATCTTGAGTTAAGAACAAAAAAATATAATTATTTTTAATTATAATTATTATGAATTCTTTTTACTTGCATCTTCTTTTCACTAACAACTATTTTACTCCTCAAGCAATATCAAAAGAATCATTGATCAATCCAACTATTTCACTGGTTCTTTTCGAAACAACCTCAGAAATCGATCTGTATGCACAGCATAACCGATTGCTTCTATTCAAATCAACCGAATCTTAGCATCTCCTGCTCCACGCGAAGAAACTTACCTGCATCCATGACCCCAAATGATATATCGTTCATTCCAGAACGAAACAAATCCTCTTCTAAGATTATGGATACTAAACAGTGATTCTGAATCGGACTCATGATGCCGCGGATTCAGTAAATACGATTCCGATTTCATGAATTTGAATCCGCGGATTCGTTTCTTTTGATCGGAATCTGATCCGTTCGTTCCTTTTGAGGAGCCGGATCCGCTGATTTGTTTCGAAGTGAACACACGTTCTAAGCATATTAAAGAACAAAATAGGTTTCAAATATATTTGTCATAAGAATTTAATCGACATTTTCGAAACATTCTTTTATTTTACAGATATTATCCCATGTTACTACAGTTTTACTTTAGATCTCAATTTGAACATTCCAATAAATAAGTAATAGGTGAGAAAATCTTTGTGTTTTTCATTTTTGATTGACTCTAGTCTGTCTCTGTTTTGAATTAACTTACCACTTAAACTTCGCTGCTATAAGCGAATGTTTTTGCACTTTTAATCATTTAAATAATACTAACTTTACATAAATGTTATATTTTTTAATAAGTTATGAGTTTTCAATTTATTGTCTGACAGTCTATGAACCAAAAAAAATAATCTAGAAGCCTCGAAATTAGCTTTACATAATAATCACTAAGTAATCTGAAGCTAAGGTGGATATTTTTGGCGATAAAACAATTCTTTTATTCGTTAACATTACATTACACCACCTGCATCCCCGTGTTTAGAGCCATTTGACTCCTTTCCGGCTTGGATGGATGGAGGTGAATTTTATTTTTTAGGAAAGGACAAAAACAAGTAACAGGTACAAAAACAAATAAAAATGAAAGGGAAATATACACTGGACAGAACAACGTAGAAAACAATAAAAAAGAAAAAAAAATACGTCGAGGGAGAAAAAACATAAGTAGCCGGAAGTGTGTGTCAGTCTGTGTGGATGAGTGCTCAATTATTATCCTCTACAATGAGATTGTTCTCATGACATATGAAACGCATTAGGAGTCGAAGTCGGGTTCTTGATAAGTTGTTCGTGAGAATGTTTTCTAACCACTGTAATTTAAGTGACACTGTTGGAATTTGAAATGCCAGGAGAAGGTAAACCGACATTTTGTGGCATAGTGAATTGAATCTCCTTTTCCTCCGCACAAGCAGTTGTCATGTGTTCGAAGATTGAAGCGATGAAGGTATGAAGGGAAAGGTCCGTGTCCTGTAACGAACATTATCTCTTCTCTATTCCATCCTACTGGCTTATTTGAGACCCTAGGCACTATATCGTGTGTACTGCTGAAAGTTTCTTCGTTATCCCAGTTGTCTTGCCAGATGCTTAAAGCAGCTGACTTAATCACAGATTTCAGGTAGGAAAGTGGCTTAGGTAGAAGGAAAAGGTCGCTTTTTGTGATGGCTTCTTTGGCTAATTGGTCTGCGCATTCGTTGCCTAAATAACCGACGTGGGCTTTAAGCCATCTCAGGTAAATGTGTTTATGGGAGAGCAAAAGGTTTGAATTTCTCGGACCATTCTATGGTGGGATTTAGGATTAAGTATGGCCATCAGACTTGACAAACTGTCTGTCCAAATTTTGATTGGTCTATGGAGGGAAGAAGCAGCTTGAATTCCCATTCTAATTGCGAAGATTTCAGCTTGGAAATCCGAATTGCTGCGATGAAGTTTACCCTGCCATGAGGCTATTATTCCAAAGTTTTCGAGAATGCAATATGCGCTACCGGTGCTTTCGTCCGTTTTAGATCCATCATTATATATAGCCTTGGCTCCTGAGTCTATGTGATTTTCTGCAAATGAAATTTGATTGTGGAGAAGAAAATTAGGGGGGGGGGCTGAATATGAATTCCACTGCTTTTGCTCTCGTAATCTGTTGGGCTGAATATAACGATGAAAAAGTTGGATGAAGATCTTGCTCGAGCAACTCGGGCATAAGTTGCTTCTTATTGGATTTTTCGTGGAGGGGTCACAATACTGGTACTAGTAACAAAAGATAAAATTTCTTCCATGAGGAATGAAAATAAATAAATAATGAAACCCTATCACATTCATAAGAATAAAAAGCAAAATTGCAACTGCTAAAGAACTGTCAAAAAATAAAAGAAGGAAATGTAATACTTTTTAGAGTACAATAGAAATTGGTGTTCAAGATAGAAATATATCAACTTCAATGATTACTTGAAATTGATTGACTATATAGAAAATATTTTAGAAGAGAAAACAAATGAAAAATTTCACGAAGAAATGCTGGAACTGTGAAATTCAAGAAATGACTTAGAAGTAACTCTAAAATGCTTTCTCTCTAAATTAGGGTTGGGTGATACTGTATCACTTTACTGAACTTTGTATCAGGTACGCAAAAGTATCAGATAGAACTAAATGATACAGACCAAAAGTATCAGGTACTTGGTATCAGTTCTCGTACTCGAATGATAATGATAAGTAATCGCTTCCGTCGCATTCATTTTCGGTCGGCTGATACGAAGTATCAACATGATATAAGTATCATATGATACAAAATATCAGATTGATGCAGTTCCGGGTTGGGGATAGCTTCCCGTTTCCGGTAGAGTTTGATGATGATGTGCATGTGGCCTTGGTTTTGAAGTCATGACGGGTGGAGTGGAAAGCAGAGAAACAATTAGTTAAGTGTATCGGGAGGCGATATTCCCGAGATGGGATTGGTATGAGTGGGATTGATATGTAATGCATTAATTGTGAGGAGAAGATGCTATAGGATTTCAGCTTCATACACGCGTGTAGGAATATCTCGATCGAGAATGATCCCCGAAGTGGGCAGGTACTTCCTTATTAAAGAACGATTAAAATAGTTACGAGAAGAGAGGTACAATTTTCTGTATCAAAAAAGACGAGTCTGGAAACATTTTTGCATGATTGTGACATCCGTTCCATGACAACTCATATTTTCCATAGTGGTAGTGATCTTAAATAACAAAAAACAATATTACTTCTGACAAAGTACAAAAATTAGTTTTTTAAACTATAATATTATTGAAAATTTTTTATTTCTTTCTTTAACTCTTTTGTTGTTGTACCTTGTATGCTCTCAATGTTATACTTTTTAGATATACATAATGCCCTCTTTCCTTAATTAAAGAGAAATCTCATGTTTTTTGTTTTAAGTTGTATGTATTAAAATCTATATATTAATAGGCGTTTAGCGTTAAAAACTATTATCTCCATCTCTTCCAAAATTGATCGTTACCTCTAGATTTAATTTCTTATTTGATTTTGTACGTTATTTCTTAAAGCATTTTTAAAAAGTAAAGACTTTTCTAGAACTTAAGATCTGATAGCAACAGTTTCATTTTCATTGTGTTTTGAAGTAATTCATCGTATATTTATATTTTAAAATATAAATATTTTCTGTTTAATTTTATTTTTTAAATCGTTATATTCTGAAAATTCTATCCATGTTCAGCATTTATTTTTTGTGTTCAATTTATTTTACTGATATTAATTCTGTTGTTTAAGTTACTTATTTGTTTCAAATAAAGAAATGCTTAAAGCAAAATATATTTATTTAATCATAGAAAATTCCATCAATCCTATATACTTAATAGACATTGCAAGAAAAGGTAAAAAATGCGTTAGAAATAATTTTATTCAAGGATAAGAGATAATATATATAGGTAGTTTTAAAAAAGCACCCACATAACACATTCTAGCATCGCCAATGCAGAAATATCGTAACAATACCCGATTGCCGACTACCCAGTTCAGTACCGACAGGAAGGGATCGGTTATCGGCTATATCAGATACAAAAATACCAAGTAAAAGTATCAGGTACAAGCGCTTATCAGTATCAACTTGTACCTAATACAGCAGTACCTGGTATCAACCGAATTCTACTCTTAAATTCAAAAATTAAAAATTTATAAAATGAATATAAACACAATTCAGGTGCAAATTCTATATTGATCATATTAAAATGCAATTAAAAGCCGATGAAATTCCATGACAGATCTTTAATAGCAAAACTTTAAATTTTCTGACTATACGAATCAATTTATGATTTTAATAAATAACAGATAAAAGTGATAAAAAGAAGTGAAAAAAAGTAATGAAATATTATTTTATCTCAAGAATACCTTCTAGAACAAAACTAAATTTATAGAAAGTTAAGGCGATACATTTAAATCATTATTTCAGCTCTCAAAGAACGCTTTGGAAATAAACGAGTTGTTGTTGAAACATATTCAATAGGTGCTAACATTAGAAAAATCAAATTTTCAATCCTCCGAAGTTTAAGAAATATTGCAACTTAAACGCTTTAAATAAAAGCTTAAGAACTTTAATGACTTTTCTAGAAGAAATTCTACGAACAGAAAGAATGAAAAGCCTAGCATTGCCGAAAGATATTCTTTGTTTAATTCAGAACTAACAACAGTTATAGGCAGGGACAATGGTGTTAGATGATTTAGGTAAAAACGAGCCTAATAAATTCGGGAAAGAAATTAAAGGCATAATAAATAACTCAAATAACTTTTTTGTTAATTGAATTACAGGTAAATATTCAATCCAATGATGCATTTAGAGAATCCTTTCCATAAATGTTCAGAATTTATAAATATAAATATTCCTATGAAAATCGAATTTTTAAGGGATTGTCATTTGTTCAAAAACTGTTTAAATATTCATAAAAATAGTGTAAATATATTTTGGTTTGTCATATGTATCAAAACAAAAACCCAATAATTTTACTGTGAAATTCGAAAACAGACACAAAATTTCACTCAACTGCCCTATAATCATCTGCAAAACAAATTACAGTAATTTCTTTATTACATAGCAGATCAAAATGACACGGTTTCCATTGAAAATTCACCAAAAACCTTTTATTCTCATTTAAGGACCACTTTAACCACTATGCTCGGAGAATATCCAAGCATTTAATGAAAAGCATAAAAATGGCTCTGCTCTAAGAAAACTCTTGAAGATCGAAATCCCTATCTAACTTTTTTTAACTTTTATAAAGGAAATGAAATTTGTTTAAATAGTGGTGCAATTGATTAGAAACTATTTGCAAATTTAAATTATTTTACACAAGAAAGAAAATACGCTCCCAATTCATTTTTCAAAAAAAATAAATAATAATCTAACATTTTCGCTAAATTCTTTCATTTTATTGATATTATATTATTTATTATATTAGAGACTTCTTTTTGGGCTATTAAAATCTCTCTCAAAGTGAAGAAACTCCAGTAAAGAAATTATCAAACTTTCTGTATCTTATTAGAGACTTTTCTATTCTCAAGGCTCATACAGTAAAAGGCGAAAGATTAGCACGATATTGAAGAGAAACCAGAGCATTCAAGGCTCATTCAGGACTATCGAAATCAGCCTTTATGCATTTACGCTAATTAGAAATTTTATTTTATTGTTTTTATATTTATTTTTTACTCTGGCAGACTGTTTTCAACCAGGTTTATTTCATTCAAATTCGTCTCATGGCGAACTGTTTTTCGTTATTATATTTTTATGAGATTAATTTTTAATAAAATATGAGTTATGTTGCTGAAAAAACGCTTAGAGATCATATTTGTTAAAATATTTATTACTCTTCAACATAAATATCTAATAAGGGTGATTGTTCACAGACAAGAATTGTGAAAATAAAAATTTTTGATTAAAATAATAGAGCAAGCTTTCTGTAACCACCAAAATGTCCAATCGGGTTGACTGATTTTCTATGCTGTGGAGAAAACAACTGCTTATTGAGCAAGCAAACTCATTCGGCAAAATTTTATATCATTCTCTTTTTGAAAATAATAAATGCTAGTAAAGTAGCACTTTACATTTACATAGAATGGTTATTACAAATGAAAGTGCCGTAGCAAACATAACAAAGGCTAGGTTTAAAAATACATATCAATTGTACTCACCAACGCATAGTAAGAATTCATCATGCGGGTATAAATGCAAATAGAGAAATAGAATAATGTAGAGTTGGCACCTACTGAACATCAGTAATTGCAAAATCTATTTTAACTTAAAAAAACAGTTTAATTATTTTTACAAAGTTGGATCCTCACATATATCCTAATTTTCATTTTAACAATTTGTTTCTGGAAAAAGTAGCAAAGGGTGTATAATAGGAGGTTTTAAGATAGCCTCTTTTTTTCATTTGCTACAAATAATTCGTAAGGCCTCTGAGAAAAGGGATGGATACTGAAAGAATATCTTTTTTAAATAATTACTTGTTAAGAAACTGCCATCAAACGAGTCTTATTTTTTTTATATTATAAAGATAAATCCAGGCTATTTCATCAAAATATTAAACATTTCCTATTCAACCTTAACATCTACAGGCCAATGTTCCCAATTTGGAATGTCGAATTTAAAATTTATTTTAAAAAATATCATTCATATTTTTTTGAAAAACTTGTTAATTATAATTGAAAGTAAGCTTGAATATTTGTAAGGAAATTATATTTCAGATATAAAATAGGAAATGTACAGAAATTTCTGAATATGGGCTTTTTTATATTTTAATTTGTGCGTAGAATAAAAATTCCTGAAAAAAAGATAAATTGATCCGAAATTTCTAAAAATTTGTACACACAGTTAAAAATATCCATAAAACTAATAGCATATAAAATATAATTATATAAATAAGAAACGCATTTGCTATCATTCATTATGTTTTCGTGTTCTCAATTTGGAACATTGACCATACGTGACCATTCTGTGAAAGAAGGAATTTCTCTGTCCTGGATTTCCACTGAAAGTAAAGTGGAAAGAACAGTTATCTTATAATTGAGGAAATTAATTCCCATTCGGTTGTTAAATGGCTAATGCTTTAATTTTGGATTAAAATATTCAATTTTATCTGTATTCTGGGGTGCCTAAATGTGTGTGATAATCATTTATGTATAGACATAATGATAATTCTTTTGTGACACTTTCTTCTAATTATTATTTTCATCTTCCAATCCAGCTAATCAAAGGATGTACTAATGCACAGAAGAAAAAGGTAGGCATAGGACAACGAAATGTGATTCATAAATTTGGTTTTTGGGGTTGGAAGGGTTGATCAGTTGCATAAATTGTCAAATACTACCCTCACATCTTCGCAAAAGAAATGGTGGCATATTTTATTTGCAAAATGCACCAAATATAGTTGTTTGTTTCTGGATGGCTGTTGCATACAGCAACCCAAGTGAGACTTAAAAAACTCAATCATCTGAAGTTCCTTCGGGAGGGTAAGATTATTTTTTTAATAACTGAGGCAAAAAAGGATGGATCTCAAACTCAACCAAAAGTAACCGGTTTTGCATCGCAGAAGAAGAGTGATGGTCATTGACTTATTTCAACAACTAACGTAAATATGCATAATGTGGTGATTAAACAAGATTACAGTGCAATGAGTGTAATAAAAGGAGATTGTATTCGAACTACTTCCCAGTGTGACATAGGATATAGTTAAATATTTTATTATTTTTTATTCATTTAAATTTGTAAATTTTCAATTGAATTCATATCTGTGCTTAGTTAAGAAAATCTTTGCAACACTTTCTCCCTTAGCATTCAGTCTGTTTATCACTTTTATGTCTAGTGTAATGAGCTTAATCAGAAGTGGTCAATATTCCCGATTGGGAAAATTTAAAAAACGTATATAAATTTTTTTTATTCATATTTGAATTATTGTTATCTTAAAACTAAAGATTTAGGAGGAGAAATATACAAAAAAGTAATTAAAAATTAACTTGGATCTAAATTCAGTCTGTAAAAGATTGAAGTGCATGGGTTGATTGCAGTAAATAATAAATATACTAGGTAAATTTGAGAGTGTTAGATGTTTTTTCACATAGCCTTGCTAATTGCAAAATTAGAGTGCTCTTCGAAGTTTACTAATAGAGTCTATGTCTAAAAAGTTGAAAAAGGGTCGTCTACATATTTATTATTGCAATAACTTCAAACTTTCCAATGGAAACACATATTTTTATTAAACTATTTCGAATCTACATTAAATTTTATGCTGGAATACCAAGTTTCATTTTCCCACCATTTCTGGTTTCAGAATTATAAGCAAATGAAATTTTGAGTTTCTAATGTTAAAGTAAAATTTTGAATTTTTATTGATATCTTCAGAAATAATGTAATATTTACTTAGAATTTTTTATGTAGCAGTATGAATTATTCTGCACATTTTAAAATTTTACTTTTTATTTTAAAATAATTTTGAGTACATGAAATATTTTATCAAAATTGATGTTAAACATTTTTGAATAGCAACACTTATAAATTTTAACAGTAATCGAAGCAGATGGCCATTTGATAATCCTATGCTAAATTTCAGTATATTCGTAAGAGAAGTTTTGAAGTTACATTAAATTTTCAGTTTTCGCTGCAAAACGATACACTTAAGGGGGCGTCTTCTATTTCGAAAACGTTTTCATTATTAAATATAATCATTATATCATTTTATTTTTGAAAAATATATAAAGATTATAACTATTTATATAGATTGTTTGAACTTTAAGAATTAAAGTAATGTAATATTAATCTATTTTATTTCTTTTACGCATCAAGTTTTACCGATTGTAAAATGTAGAACATTACTTTGAAAATAATATTTAAAGTGCGAAATAATTTAGAATGCTACTGCCAACATTTAAATGCAAGCAGAGAACTTTAGTAAGTAAATGTGGAGACGACCCTTTTTATGTCGAGAACACAGAATGTCAAATATCTTCCAATCAATTAATGATATGTTAACCAAAATTAATATCCTTGGGTATTTTTTATGCGAAATTTATTTATATCATCGAAAAAGGGGGTTGTTATTGAGAATTTTGAAGTTATTGCCATTTTAAATATATAGATTAGCCCTGAAGAGAATTTCAATCTCAGAATACTTTAGTATACGTTATTTCCTGTGAAACGGTAACTTTAATTATTAGAAGCAATGATTAGCGGCGAAATAATACTGGGTGGATTCTTTTTTTTCCGCGACTGTACATCAACTTTCGTTTGCAAGATGTTTAAAGAAGCAAATCATAATTTGTATTGAATCGAAAGATAAAAATAATAACGAAAAACCATTTTCGAGTTATGTTTCCGCGGAATCTGAAGTCAGACAGAAAGTCCCATGCAACCAACCTATGATTATTTTCTTCTTTTCTTCCACTATGCTCCGTGAATTTCAAAGCATTAATTTTAAAGAAAACGTGGACGACATCACCCATTCGTTGTTCAAAATTTTTCTTCATATATATAGCAGAAATATTGACTTTAATATTGTGGTGCATTTGCTATGGATCTATTTATACAATTAAGTAAATGTATAAAGGGAACCAAATAAGTTTTGAATTATGTTTTTCATTAGAATATAAGATAAATTTTCGAGTAATTCATTTATTTTACCGATATTATGCAATTTTCTTACAGTTTCGCTTTGAAACTCAATTTAAATAAACCGATAGAGAAATAATTGGTGAGAATTTTTTTTAGTGACTACAGCTCTTTGTGCTGAAAATTAACTTACCACTTACATTTCGTTGCTCTAGGCGACTGTTTTTCCATTTTTTAAAATTTTAATACATATTACCTTCACGTGAATTCATTATCTTAAGTTATAAGTTAGTTTTCTTAATTTGTGAATATTTAATTTATCGCTTGACAGAACGTAAACCAGAAAAATATTATAGAACCTTCGATATATAAGATTACTAAGTAAACTGAAACAAAGTAGGCGATTTTCAGAGAGAAAACTAAATAATTTTTCTTATTCTGCGTTATCCAATAAAATAATAATTAGTTGCAGTTTTTCTTGTGAATTTTCTGTCACAAATTCAAACTTCCATCAGATATCCATCATATAATGTTCCGTCCATTTTTTTCAAATATTTTGATGTATCTATTCCGAAACCTCTATATGAGAGCATAAGAATTCTTGATATTGGAGAAGTATTTCAAAATGGCAAGTTGGTTCTTTGTGTAACGTTGAATGAAATTTATTACACATTATCACACGTCAACTTAATATCGACTCTTTCAAAACAACCATTTGTATGTTCCATCAGAATATTAGACTCTATCTTTTAACCGTGGCATTCGCCAAGAACATGAATGAAAAAATAACCTTTTTTTTCAAACATCTGAAGTAAGTATGTAAAACTCAAAGGTTGAAATGTGTCAAATGTTCAAAATTTAAGTATATGTGACCTGTAAGGAAAAAAGTACGAAAAATGTGTATACAATTTGAATAATTATTATGAAAAAAATATCATACACTATAGTATCATAAACATATAATTAACACTGATACAAAATCTTGTCAATTAGCGGGAATTTTATCATTCAAATAAATTCATGAAATAAATTTTCACTTTTTACAATCACAAGTTTTGATTACTCCAATATTTTTCATGAATTCAACAGTCAGAATAGAAGTTACTGATTGAAGTTTAATTCTCGTTATGATATGAATTTGTCAATATTTAACTGTGGAGTGTGGTTTGTCAAGTTTAGATTAATAGAATCTTTCTTTTCTGCCATTTTTGTGAAGACAGCTGAAATTACCTCTCTATAAACATTACGCCACGTATTTGAAAATGTCAGGGAGAAAAGAATGATTATTCCAGCAGGTTGGAGCATTTCTATTTTACTATTCTAAAGTTATGGACTATTTTTATGCAATTTTGGTGAATAGATGCTTGAGACGAAGAGGTAGTAATGAGTTAGCCAAAACTTGGCGGATTTGTTGCTTTCTTTCTGGTAGCTTTCTTTTTCAGTGGATACATCAGGAACTCTGGTTATAGCTCAAGATTAAATAAAATCAATGAGTTCGGAGAACCCATTGAAAAAAATGCACCTTAACACCAACTGACAATCGCGAAGCCAGGATTTGTGTCTGGGGATGGGATTGGTCGAGGTAAAAAAAATTGTATCGTCATGTAAGACTTTAGTCATCTGACAATAAGAATCATAAAGAACACTACAATTCTCTCGACAAGTTAATAAAGAACACAATCCAATATCTAGTCGAAAACGTTTTCGATAGCGTCAACACTACAAGTACGAACACTCTAGAAATGACTAAAATGATTTCGTAAACTATATCGCGAAAAAGAAGAATTAAAACGGTAAAATTGAGACTTCATTTCGAACTATTAGAACCTATCTCAAGTAAAGGATGCTTTCAGGAAATTTCTGCAAGGAAAATGTCAAACGTTCTGCATTTTATTGGAGACTCTCTTCTTTCTCCAGGCTCAAAGTGGGCTACAATGAGCTTTCATACAATGAAGCCTTTTAGAAAGATGAATTTATTTGCTCTGACAGTCAGATTTCAAATTTTATTGCATTAAATTGCATGTCATACCGGCATACTAACACGTATGACTGTAGAAGGGGTAATTCTTTATTCTTTTCTATGAGATTTGTTGAATTAGTTATGACTTATCTTGTTAAGGAAAAGAGCACAGCGATCATATTTGCTAAAAGAATTGTTGTTATCCATCACTTATTAGAGAAGTAATCGAAAATTTTCACATATATGTGTTGCTAAAATCAAAATAATTATAGATTAAAATAGTAAATCAAGCATTCCGTAAGCAAAAAAAAAATAAATTAGCTGATTTTCAGTACTGTGGAGAATAAAACTGATTATTGAGTTATGAAACACATACGACAAAATTTTGTTTCTTCGCCACTTAAAAATTAAAAAAAAATGCTCTCAATGTTTTGCTTTATTGTAAGTTCGAATGGAATGACTGATACTTTTATTAGACTAGAGAGTATTTTATATTTTGCTGAGCTACATAATGAGTGAATTACGGATAATATGGTAAAGGAATTTCATTACATATCCCCCCATCATATAATTTTCCTTCGATTTTTTAAAATATATTTCGATATATCTAACGCAGACTTGTATAAGGAGAAGCAAGGAAAAGTTGCTGTATTGTGTAAGTATAAGAAAAATTGAAGAGATACACTCCCCTGTTTTAATAAAAAAAATAAGTTCGAAGTTTTTGAATGAAATTTATTGCGCGTTTAAAGGAAAGTAAAATTACTTATTTAATTTCACCTTCATTTTGGTTTAAATAATTAACACATAATTTATCTTCTATTTATTTGTCAATTGTAAATAATTCTGCAGTGGTGATATTGGTGAATGTTGAAGTAAACGATTTTTGACGTGCACTTTTAAGCTTTTATGATGCCCTGGTCTAAGTTGTAATATTTTCCATATACAATGGATTCCTAGGTTGGTTTCGTGGAAATTCTAGCCTCGTCATGAACCACTCATACAAAAGCTTAAGAGCTTTGAAGACTTTCCTAAACGAAAAAATCATACAGAGAAAAAGTGGATAGAAAATCCTGCTAGTTATCTCAATTCTTAGCACAATGTCGTATATCGAATAGGAAGGAAATCCCTTCTTTAAATTAACCTTTATAATTGTTACAGTCATGAACAATGGCCAGTATGGTAAATACCAGTCTTATAAATTCCGGAATGAAAATCAAGACATAAAAAATATGCCAAATAACATTCTTGTTAGTTTAATTAAATGTAAAAATTCTGCCAAGCAATGTATTTTCAAACACTATTTAAATTACACGCTGCGTAAATGTTCAGAACTCATAAACATGAAAATCCCTTAGACATTCGAAATTTAAAGTAACATGTGTTTTTGCAAACACTGCTTAAAGACTCAAAATACTTTGTGCAAATCAACTTTCATTAGAAAAACGTGTCAAGAAGCTGATAATAATCAATATTATATCAAAAGGAGAAAAAAAAACCGAAAACCAAACAAGGAATATCCGAAGCTAGACTCAAAGTTATCAACAAACATAAAATATTTGCTTCTTTTCTACCACTATGCTCGGATAATTTCCAAGCATTTAAATAAAAGAAATCCTCTAAATTGCAAACTACTTTCGAGGTCTAAAGTTTTTTTACATCTATATAGCAAACATTATATTTAAAGTAGTGGTGCATTCGTCAGGAATCCTTTTTTTATGCACTCCAATAACAAAACAAGTTTCAAATATGTTTTTCATAATAATATAATAGACATTTTCGATACATTCTTTTATTTCATAGATATTAACTCATTTTCATACATTTTTACTGTGAATTTCGTTTTGAATACATTAATAGAAAAATAATGGGAAAGAAAACAGGGGTTTTTTTTCAGTCATTGTAGTCTCTCTTTTCACAAGTAACTTACCACTTAAATTTCGCTGTTGTAAGTAAATTCTTTTTGCACTATTCATAAATTTCAATTATATTATCTTTATATGAATACAGTACGTTCTTCTTAATTTATAAGCATGCAATTTATCGTCTGACTGACTGTAAACCACAGAAATAATCTAGAAGCCTCGAAATAATTTTACATAATAATCACTAAGAAAACGGCAAAAAAGCAGCAAATACTCTGAAAGAAAACAAAATAATTTTATTCTTACTATATATAAGTTTAAATAAATATTTACATAATTGTTTATTTAAATAAATATATAAAATAAAAATGCGTTAAATAATTAGTTACAGCATTTCATTAGAATTTCCTGTCACACATTAAAATTTTCATCACATATCCATCATTTAATTTTTCCTTCCTTCACTATTGAAATATTTTGATGTATCTAACACAGACTTTTATAAGGAAAAACAAGACGAAGTTGCTATATTCTGTAAGTATAAGAAAAACTGCAGAGATACACTACCTTGTTTCACCAATTTTTAACAAACAAAATAGATTCGAAGTTTTTACATGAAAATTATTTGTCATTAAAGGAATATAAAACTACTTCTTTACATTACCTTTCATTTCCGATTAAATTATTAACACATATTTTGTCTTGTATTAATTTGTTAATTGGGAATAATTCTTTAGTGATGATATCGGTGCATGTTGAATTACCGTAGTGCACTTTTTAGCTTCTATGACTGTCGGATCTATGTTTATGTAATTTGCACATAGATTTAGGTGGAAAGAAAACAATTTTCAGATGTTTGAAAAAGTTAGTGTCTTGAGGATTTGCGGGGAATTCATCCATTAAGAGCAAAAAGTCGCTTTTTTCATATTTTTATCAGTTTTTTGAACCACCCCGTAAAAATATTAATGATCATCTTCATATATCAAATATTAATGGTTTCATAACTTACCGGCCATAGTTTAATTTTATAGAAACGTCTTGGCTTCAGTGATTTTCATATTATATTTGGAGTCATGTTATAACGACAATCAGCGTTGTCTCAAAGTACGAGAATGAGGCGATCTTTAAAATTCTTTCCAACATAGAAATTTGTCCTTTTTAAATGCGAGATTTCTCCATTAAATGATATGGAAAAAAAAGAGTTCACTTTTATGAAGATTGTAAAAGTCTTTTATCTGGATTCCATCAATTTTGCTTGAAAATTTTTGAACCCTTCGTCCATTCATACAGTTGTCACATTTTTCCAGCATTCCACTAGACTTACCGCTACTTGAAATCGTACGTCACATTTTGAGCTTGTAAAATTATACGGTTGAAAAAAATTTATCTTAAAACATAAATTTGAATACAATTTGTTTTCCTTTTCCTGCAAGCCTAGGGTTCCCATGAATATTTGATGCATTCCATTGTGCTAAAAATTTAATCTAGATGTCACTTCAGGAAATTTGCATCTTTGTGCGATCTGTTTCTTCGAAGCTGGGTTTCCATCAGCTGCTACCTTATCATAGACTTTTTTCTGTATAGACATTGGTTTAAAAAGTTGAAACTGGAATAGCCCTCTTTTTTGCATATTCTACTTTGGTCAATCCTATATTCTTTCGAAATTCATTTACATTTAAATTTCCGTTTCAATGAAAGTGCCTTTAGTTTTCCACGAATTTAAGGTTTTAAGAAACAAACGGAGCAATCGTGGATGATCAAGGACATAGATGTTCGAGAATTATGAGCTTATCAGATAGGTCAGTCCGATAAAGTGATCCTGAATTGAACCTCCAATTGTCCTTCGCCCATCCTTCATGCATGGGATGATCCCAGATGCTGTTCCTTTTCTTCGTTCTTTGTTTGAAAATGGCAAGGAAAAAACGGATGCTATTCCCGTGATTTCTAGGAAAAGATTACCTCATAATATAAGCTTAAAAATAATGACTGTGACAAACATTTTAAAATTTTATAAAGTGTAAAATCGACAAATAATCAATGATTTCCGTCGTATTAACAAAGGATTATGTCATTACAATGGTTACGAAAAAATATTGGTGTAAACGATGCATATATATATATAAGCAGTGGCACAGCGAGGGATGGACAAGGGGGTTTAGGTATTCCAGACACTTGCCCTGGGATGCGCCTCGTGGGCAATATTTTTCCGTTTATTTTAGGTTTGAAAAACCGAAATTTCACAAATAAGATAAGTAAGGAGACGAAAAATGAATACCAAGCCTGAAGCGCCTTTTATCTTCGCTACACCACTGTGAATGAGAAACGTAAAGAGAGTGCTCTACAGTAAGCGTTGAAGAAACGGAAGGTGAATTTTCTTTGTTCATACACATAATTTTGAGAAGCGTTATTTTATTACCGACCCTGCTTACCCAAAGGGTGTAAAGCATGTCAAGAGTAGGTGGGAAGAAAATTTCAACACAAAAGTTAATGTTATGCAGAACGCAAAATATAAGTACTGCAATATAAAAAAATTAGATAATACATCAAAAATCATTGTAGTACAAAACAATACACAATAAATATAAAAAAAACGCAATAAATAAATAAGAATACAATAAGTATAACTAGTAGTAATAAAATAAAATATATTAAATAATAAATAAAATTTAAAAAATAAACAATTAAAAAAGTGAAATTATGAGAAGTACAACCTCATAGAACCGAAGCATTTTAAAGTCTACGACAAAAAATTAGAAATGAGTACAATGTCAGGAAGACAACGCAAGTAGCAGATATGGGCAAAACAAATGCACCGCTGAATTCATTTTAAGTGTCCAGATATAAGCTTAAAACACAGCAGTTAAGATCATATTGTATTGATATAATTTTGCAGGTTTGCTGTTGGTGCTTCTCCTTTACATGAGAATCCTATTCTTCGTTATGAAGAGCTTTGAAAACTCCTAACCAGAAAAATCCTAAAAGTTATCACTAGTGTTGAAAGAAATTCCTTCCTTAAATTAACGATTATAATTGTTACAGTCAAGTACAATGGTCAGTATGGTAAACACCAGTCTTATAAATTCCAGAATGAAAATCAAGGCATAAAAAGTAAGCCAATTATCTTACTTGTTATTTTAATTAAATGTAAACATTCTGTCAAACCATGTATTTAGAACCACTATATTAGCATACACTCTGCATAACTGTTCAGAATTCATAAACATGAATATTCCTTATAGACCAGTAAACGAAGGGAAAATAGAAAAGGAAAATGGTGTAGTTTTGGAATTTGGCACAATTGTTGGGGGTAATGTCCTAAACGACATACTAAAAGTTCCTTCCTGTGGGAGGTGTGCGGGGGGTACAGGGGGTTTAAAAGGGGCGTTTTCAGTTTTTCTTAAACATCTCGAAAACTATAGGTTCTATAAAAAACACTCATTGAAAAAATAAACTACATGAAATTTCCTACAGAGAAAGTCCTAAATTTTTTGTAGAATGAAATTTTAGATGATACGGGGGTTTAAAAGTGAATATTTCAAAAATTCCTTATTGTAATGGTAAAATCAATTAAAAGTGCTGAAGCAAAAACACTCAGAAAGACCTCATGCCTATACAATAATTATACGAGGGTAGTATTGTATGTGTCGAGAGTAATGGCAGTATCAGGAAGAGAGAGGCGAAAAACCTATTTGATGAAGTCGTGTTCTCTTCCCCCCACTTCCGACCCCCTCCATTAGCTCCCTTCTAATCAGTCTTTTGGTTCTGTTAACGCTCCAAATGAGTGTATTTAGACATTATAATCTAAATCTACATATCTATGCTGAGTTTAACTTAAAAGCTCGCAACCAGTCTGTCACAGTTCGACAGAAACACTTTCTTGCCATTGAAGAAATAAGACCAGGCATGTTCAATTACTTACACAGAAAATGGCTTCTAAAGGAACTGAAACGAGAGTAGCTACAGGGGACGCTGATACTTATATTGTGAGATCTGGGATAGAGAAAGCAACTTCTCATCCCAAGGGAAAGACGTAGACTAATCGTGTTAAGGATTGCTTTGGCACCACCAGAAAGTAACATTTGTTTTATGAAGCCTGGCAAGAGAAAAGTCGGAGCGAAATAATTTTTTACAAGAAAGCTGCAGAAAGAACTCTCTTTTGCACAAACCATCCACCTTCTCCATGCAAGGCTGCGACATTACACCAGGTATTTATAGAAAAAGCAAAGAGAGCACTACAGTCACATTGTTCAAAAATCAACTGAGCCAGATAAAAACATTGATGACTTCTTTTATAACCCTTCATCAACACAAGATGCTATCTCACAAGCTTGTAAATATTGCAGGCAAAGAGGGAATTGTAGATGTTGTATACCTTCAGATCAATAAGACGTTTTTGCTTATACACTTAGCTGAGAAGAGGCGAGGTTCTGATCATACACGTGTTGTGTCATTTTCATTTGTTTCATCATGCGAAAACTATAATCATTGTGTTCTTTTTTCAAAATCCAATGTATAATGTCTTTATGTAGTAATTCAGAGCTTCCCAACCTTTTTCCCTAGACTATATCTTAATTAGTATTTTTATTTTAGCCTACCCCTATGCAACTATCTGTCTATTCAAAGAAATTTTTATTAATAACGTTAAAGGCTTGGTTTAGCTTAAGAGTCATATGACACGAATTAATAAAATTCGCAGGACTTATTGTTGAGTCTACACTATATTCAATTTTTACACTAATGTTAGTACGAGGCCAAAAAATGAAAGCAGTAGTGTAATAATTTCGCATGAACTTGTAGAGATATCTAAAAATTACTCTTCGTGTCAATCAACTGTTCAGGAGGAAGAAGGGTTCTTCCAATCTTTGAGCTTGACTCATGGAGCTCAGTTTTATAAAACTGGGTTCAAATGAAGACAGATTATAATTTCATAATATTTTTTATTTGTATAATTTTTCAGATTTTATTAATATAATTCTGAAATATCAAATTTTTAAAGAAAAATCTTTGTACAAAAAATGTTTAAAGATTTATAGTGTATAGTGTAAATCAATTTTCCTTTGAAAAATGTGTCAAGAAGCCGATTATAATTAATATTGAACCGAAAGGAGTAAATAATAACGAAAACCCAACATTGAGAGGTGTTACCGCGGAATCCGTAGACCACCACAAAGTTCCCCGCAAATAACCTCGCATCCTATTCCACGAAGCTTGTCCAATTTCCAAACTTTTCATTTAAAGAACACATTTACAATATCGATACCACAATTCAATTTTTATTATTTATATATATGACACATAATTTTCAATATATTAGTGCATTCAAATAAACATAAGGAGGGAACAAAATAAGTTTCGAATAAGTTTTTCAAAAAAGTTTAATTAACATTTTTCATAAATTCATTTATTTAACCGATATTAAGCATTGCGCATGATGATTCACATTGAATCCCAATTTGAGCGTACCAACAGAAAAATAATAGGTGAGAAAATCTTCTTTTTAGTGACTGCAGCGTTGTCTGTTCGAGAAATAAGATGTAACATACCGTATAAACTTCGCTGCTGTAAACGGATTATTTTAATTCTTAAAAGCTTTAATACATATAATCTTTATATGAACACAATATATTTTTCTTTATTTATGAGTATTTAATTTATTGTCCAACTGATTGTAAGCTACAAAAATATTGTCGAGGAGCTAAAATCATTTTTACTGATATTTTCTGATAAAAAATTAAATAATTTTTTTCTCAATTTTTGGTATCAAATAAAATAAAAATTTATAATATAATTAGTTCAATTATTTCTTTTGAATTTTCTGTCACAGATAAAAAATTTCATTACATAAAAATCATGTACTTTTCTATCGATTTTTTAAAAAAATATTTCGATATATCTAACACAGACTTTTATAAGGAGAAGCAAATAAAAGTTGCTGTAATCTGTGAGTAGAAGAAAAATTGAAGAGATATACTCCCCTGTTTTAATAAACAAATTAAATTCGAAGTTTTTGAATGGAATTTATTGCGTCTTTAAAGGAATGTTAAGTTACTTCTTTACTTTCAGCTTCATTTTGGATTAAATAATTAACACATAATTTGTTTTCTATTATTTTGTCAATTGTGAATAGTTCCGAAGTGCATGTTGCAGTGAGCGATTTCTAACGTTCACATTTAAGCTTTTATGATGCCCGGATATAAGTTGTAGTAGTTTGCATATACAATTCAGAGGAAAGAAAAAAAGAGAAAAGAAAAAAAGTCAGTACCTCGAGGATTTGCCGGGAATTCATCCATTAAGAGCAAGATGTTTGTTCTTTTATTTTTTGATATCTTTATCAATTTTTTGAGCCTCTTGGCTTCCGTGTCTTCCAAATGATTACAGGAGCCATTGTATCAATTCCATCAGCGTTTTTTGCGAAGTACGAAAGAGAAGCGATCTTTAAAATTCTTTCCAAAATAGAAATTGGTCCCTTTAAATGCGAGATTTCTTGCAAGAATGAGATGAGAGAATTTCAATTTCGTCAGCATTGTAAAAGTCTTTTAGCTGGATTCTATCAATTTTGCTTGCTAAATATTTAAACCCTTCGTCAAATTTTACTGTTGCCACATTTTCCCAGCATACAAATAGATTTACCGCTATTGGAAATTCCAGTCACGTTTTGAACTTATGAAGTCCTACAGTTGAAAAAAATTAATCTTTATGATTCAATTTGAATGCTTTTTTTTTTTGCTTTCCCTGTAAGCTTAGGTCCACTCATGTGAATATTCGATATACGACATTGTGCTAAGAACTTAATCAAGATGCCACTTCAAGAAATTTGCATCCTTTTGCATCCAGTTTCTAGGAAGCTTTGTTTCCATCAGCTGCTACTCTGTCTTAGGCACTTTTTCTGATAGTGACAATCAATTCAATGTTCAAAGCGGAATATAAAATTTTTGTCGCAATTTCTATTTCTTTTAATTCTGTACCCTTTCCACCTTTCTTTAAAATTTCAATTTCACCTTTCAATGAAAGTTCTTTTAACTTCAGAGACATTTTAGGTTTTTAAGAAACAAGCAGAAGAAACTTGTATATTCAAAGACATAAATGTTCGAGAATGATGAGCTTATCAGATAGATCAGTCCTGAAGCGATCATGAATTGACCATCCGATTGTCTACTCTCCATCCTCCAGGCATGGGTTGCTCCCAGATGCTCTTCCTTTCCTTCGTCCTTTGTTTAGAAATGACAAGAAGGAAAATAATTCTATTCCCTGTGCTTTGTAGGAAAAGTTTCTCCATTAATGTGACCAGAAAAATAATGACTGCTGCAAAAAATTTACAATTTCAGAAAGGAGGAAAACGACGTATAACCCAGATAGAAATTTTAGTTTGAAGCAAAATTGCAGCAGGCTTGCACTGCAAATCTGCAAGCTTACAGCAAATTTGTCACGACAAGAATGCAAGTGTGAAACAAGTTTGCAGCAAGTTAACGCAAGCTTCGAAGTCACCATGGGACGAACTTGCAGCAGACTTACACTGCAAACTCATTGCAAATTATAGCAAAAACAGAGTAGGAACACAACCCGGGATAGAAATCGCGACCCATCAGTCGGTAGCCTGACGTCTATACCACTCGGCTATGAGAGGAGACGATATAGTTCGCTAATACATCGTTCGATTCGATTCGTGTGCGATTTATTTTAAACTATTTTCTTGATTTCATTAATTTTTTGAGTTGAGAACATGATTTGAAGTCAATGAAAGAGCGATTTTCGCTAATAATCACATTTTGCTAGTAGAATAAATTATGAAATTAGAGTTCAAAAGTAATTACTTTAAAATGGGACAAAATGTATAAGTTATTATTTTTCAAAGTCATTGACTGTTTTTTCGGTTTAATTTTGTTTATAAATGTTAAAATTTCAACATTAAGAAAAAGGGGATATAGTTTTCTTTAAAGTAAAAACTTCAAGTAAAAAGATGGAAAATGTTTCAAAATTTTTTTTATAAAAAAAGTTAATTTTCTTTACAAATTATCATTGATTTATTGAATTAATAAAAGGAAGGACGGTCTAGGATATGCTATTAAAAATCGGATGTTTTTTTAAGCAGAGACGAAGATAATTATCTCTTTGTACTATCTTTGCATCAAGCTTGTTTTGCAAATTTGCATTGCAAAGGAGGTGGCGCTATTTGTCACGGTGAACTTGCAGCAGACTTGCAATGCAAGGAAGGTGGCGCTAGTTGTCACGACGAATTTGCTACAAGTTCACTTCAAATTTGACGTGTCAAATTTGCTATGACAAGCTAATATCAAGTCAAAATCAAACTTACGTGCTGTTTGGGAATCTAAGATCGTCATATTAACGAAGGAATATGTTCCTTGCAACGAATGGTTACAAAGGAATCGTGATGAAAACGACATATATATAAGCAATGGCGTAGCAATGGGTTGACAAGGAGGTATAGGAACCAAAGGACCTTGTCTGTGGGGGTGCTTCGTATGCAATATTCCCTTCTTTATTTTAACTTTTTAAACTTAAAGTTGACGAATGGGATTAGGAGGGGGGGGGGCGAAAAAGGAACACAAAGCTCGAGGCGAATTTTATCCTCGCTCAGTCACTGAGATAAAAGGCGCAACACCATAAAGAGAGTGCTCTACTGTATGAGTTGAAGAAACAGAGAATGAATTTTTATTGTTTATACATATAATTTTGACTAGGGCATTTTTTATTTTTCTCGCTGACTCTGCTTATCAAAAGGGTGTAAAGTATGTCACGAGTCGGTAGGAAGAAAAATTTAAATACATATAATAGTGTAATACAGTACATACAATAAAAGTAGGAAAATAAAAAAAACGATAATACATTCCAAATAAATGTAAGCAATATAATACAAAATAAAAATGACGATGTAAATACAATATAATAAAAATGACATACACATAAGTATACATAAATATAAGTAATGAAAAATAAATTAAATGTATTAAATAATAAATAAAATTTTTAAAAATGTACAGGAGAAAGGAAACAAAATGAAATTATGAGAAGTACAACCTCATGCAACTGGTTTGAATGAGATTGATAGGCGTTTGAATGTCTATGACAAAGAATTAGCAAATGAGTGAAGTGTTTGCAAGACAACGCAAGTAGCAGATATGGACAATACACATGCACAGATGTAAGTAAATAGATATAAGCTTAAAACACGGTAATTTAGATGATCAGTCCAAATTGATATAAAATTTCAGTCATACGGTTGTTGTTTCTGCTTTATATGAGCCTCCTGACTGCCCTCGTCTAAGGTTGGCCTTATGGAAATTCTAGCGCTGTTATGAACTCTTGTGAAGAATTGTTTTCAGGCTTCAGTCTTATAATCAAATTGTGAGCTAAGACGGCTTTACCAGTCTTATAATGTATTTCTCTTGAGGCACAGACTGCACGCAATGTAGTTTTTTGTGATTGTTTATTTTAAAAGGCTTGAAAGTTAGTTCTTCACATTGCTTGTACGATAAAACGACTTCTTTTGTTACTAGCTAATAAATTTATTTTTGATATAAAAATTGGCTATATCTGAGTCTGACGTTACAGGCTTGATTTAATTGGTGGCAAGCGGTGCGGGATCGGATTTCCAGAGAACCGCAGCTTGGTTTTCCTGTTGCGATTTGAAGAATTCAAGCTCAAATAAAGAGCCTAAGTTGTGATATTTTTTTGGAACGCCATTGGGTTTCAGATTCAAGATAGGAAGATATCAAGCTCAAACAAAGAGAGCCAAATTGTTGAGAGATTTTCCGGAGCAACATTGATTCCTTCATCATAGTTACAGATTAAGAGATAGGTAACAGATTTAAATGTTTTCATGGGAACAGAGGCTCCTTAGTTTAAATGTTATGTTATTATAACTGAATTTGTTTTATATAGCATTGGCTAAAGTGTAAATTTAAGCATCAGATATATATATCCATTAGGCTGTTAAAATTTTTGAATTTGTCTAGAAAAATCAAGAAGTTGTTGGTGAGTATATTTCCGGTAGATGTCCATATCTAGGAAATAGAAATTTTATCTGATATATTTCCAGTAGACTGCATAAATTTTCAAACAATTGCCTCGGATATTTTTAACGGTTGAAAATTTGAATTCAAATAATCCGTTAGACTGTTTAATTTAAGTAATTGTCTGGGAAAAACTGAATAAAATTCTTGTGATTGTTAATTTAAAGCAGATCAAATATCTAGGAGATTAAAGATTTTAACTTTAGTATTATCTCTGTTAGACTGTAACTTAAAATTGTCTAGCCCTTGAATTATTTTGAAATGTTTTGTTAAAAACTCAGAAATTTAAATAATCCAGTAGATATGAATTTTTAAATAACCTAGGATTAAAGTCGGAATTTCTTAATGTCCTGAAGCACATAGTGCAGTGTATCTTTTTGAAGTGTTATTTAAAAATTATTTATTTTGACAATTTTGTAAAAGGATCATTAAGAATACAAGTCTATTTGACTTTTCATATTTGTTTTATCTATAAAAAAATTGTTTATCAAAATGGCTTTTCTAGCTAAATTACAGAAAGTTGATCTTCTGAGTATAGCCGCAGAGATCGGTCTAGATCTAAACCTAAATGTAGACAGTCGTGAATTGATAATTTTTTCAATTATCAGCTGACTACGAACAAGAGAGATTAAAAGATATCTTAAAAGCTATGACTTCAGCCAAGATTCAGAAGGAGAAAGAACAAAAAGAGAGAGAAGAGAGAGAATTTGTGGCTAAAGAGAAAGAAAAAGAGAGTAAAAGGAGATAGGACATGAACTGCTCTTAAAGAAGATGGAATTAGAGACAGAAGAGAGAAGTATATAGTTAACTACAGTAGAAAGAGTGAAGTCTTCATTAGGTGTGCATCATCTGATACAAAAGGTTGAACCAAAAGTAGGGGACATAATCTTATATCTGACTCTATTCGAACGGCAAGTGAAGAGAGCAAAGATTTCCGAGGAGTTGTGGGTTTCACATCTCATAGGATTATTTCCCAACGACATGGACTAGCTATTTGCTAGAGAACCTGAAGGACCGAGGATTACGAACAGATAAACCAGATTTTGCTGAAACGATATAAATTGTCAGCCGAAATGTTTAGGTAGATGTTCATTAAACACTCTAAGAATGCTAACGGAACTTGGAATGATTTCTTGTATGAACTAAGAACCTATTTCCAAGAATGGTTGAATGGATTGGAAGTGGAAAATTTTGATCAACTGTGTGATTTAATTATCACCGATCAAATGAAACGTCGACTTCCCCCAAAAGTTAAGGAACATTTTATTGACGAATGACCAAAATTTAAATCCCTTGTAATTGCTTTTGGAAAAATTAGATCAATATGAAAGTGTACGGAATATGATGAAAAAGATGTCCACTTCTCATGATCATAAAGAGAAATATTCCAGTTTAGAAGAGAAGAATTCGGCGGCAGAAGTTAGAGGTGCGACAAAAGAACCGTAGCAAGGAAATTTCAAAAAATATAGAAGCGCAAAAATTGATGCTAGTTTTGACCTACAGAAGCAGGTGAAATGTTATAACTGTTCTTCCATGTGGCATATTCGTCCACACTGCCCGTCGTCCTAACTATTGAAGCAATCTGAAGGTTGTGCTTCACTAAATAGGGTAATCAGTATGCCAGATTATGACCTGATGTCACCTTAAACATTTATCGGTGAAGCGAATGGATTTAAAATGACGATTCTTTGTGACACCGGAACAAAGATAGATATTGTGTGTAGAAACAGAATAAGACCAGAAATGTCATGGAGGTCATTTGATGAAGCACCTATATGCTTGCCTCTGTCAGAAGTGGAGTTGTAAGGAGAATTCGGTAAAATTATAACTAAAGCTGCAGTTGTCTGGAGCCAAGCAGATGAAGAAAGATATTTACTGAGAAACCGCTGAGCAGCCATGCTGAAAAAAGATGGGCATTGCCTCCTGCTACACCAAGTACATGTCGTACAAACTAGAGCCGAAATCCGAATTACTGATAAGGAAAAGGTAACAAGTCAGTTGGAAAATACCGATTCCGGAGAGATCAAAACTATAGAAACAGGATTGGAGGATGTTAATAAAGTAGAAAATATTTTTTCCTTCCCCTGCGCTGAATTAGAATTTGAGGGATTATCACACATGAAAGTTGACACAGAGACTCTAGTATCTAAGAAAAAAATTTGAAACATTTAAACATATGTTGGAAAATTTTTACTGTGAAAATCCAGATGAAGCTTCTCAAGGCTATAAAATTCTTCCGAATGTGCTTCTTGTAAAGCTTCATACTGATAAAATGGTAGCGTAGAGACAGCTACTAGTAATATCCAAAGAGTGTAGAGAATAGCTAAAGAGTATATGTCATGAAGGAACTTCAGGGCATGTGGGAATT
>BGPR01009729.1:0-10587 GCA_013235015.1 Araneus ventricosus
TTAATTAAAATTACAATGAAATAACTACCGAAAAAATGTCCTAAACCTCGTCATCTCCACAAGTACAATTGCAATGACTAAAAAAGTATGAAAATTTTGGAGCCTGTCGAGTCAGAAAGGAATATTGATACGTTTTTATTAATGTTTTTAAAAGAGAGAAATTAGAACAAACAGTTCGAATGATTTTAAATAAAATCAAGAAATATTTCTTAGCCCCGGGGGGATGCAGCTCCAAAGCCCCATCCAGGATTCCTCACTGAGATCAGTTGTCGTAATCATCCTCTAACTACGGTTGAAAATTTTGATGTCAGTCCGAAGTAGCATAAAGAATTCTTTAGTATTGTGTAATTGAATAAAATCGTAGAAATATTGTATACTTTCAGTTTATTACGAGGGAAAAAACATATTTGAAATTTTAAAATACATTAAATCACCGTTTATACGTCTTTTAAGACACTGACGTAAAACGACGTAAAAATGAAAAGACGTACAATCGAAATTTTATGGACTCTTTTATCCCGAGTCGACTTTTTCCTTCTTACTCCTTTACAACCGGGACTTTTTGAGAGGAAGCAACATGAATTGGACTCTCCCAACCTGGATGTTAATTTACCCCACCACCCCACCCCTGCTATAACCTTCCCTTAATGCACACTGAAATGCGCTGTGGTGGGCAAGGATAATTTAAACCTCTCCCGCGCTTATCTCCTAAGACATCTCAGAACCTCATCTCCCCTCAGAAGAATCCCAGCGCCTTAGACCTGCCTTCGTCGCTGTTAAGAGGAAATTTCTAGACCACCCGGGACCGCCTCGCTCGATGAGAGAGGGTTAAACAACTTTGATTATTACAAATTTAATGCTACTGATTCAAATTCATTTAAAAATACTAATTTTAAAGTTTTTAAGATAGCACTAGCATAATATTACATAGTGTGGAAATCAATTATTAAATTTAAAAATTAAACATTTATCATAAAAGTGAGAAAAACCATACATTTATTGTATATCTTGAGTACTAATTATACGTATCTTATACGATTTATGTGTATGTAAGCAGGCGTTTAATTAAGAATATCTTTAATCGTCCTTTGACGTCTGGATTGTATTTGAATATTAAGTACATCACTATGAATCAAATTAAGTTCATTGAATGTTTTTTCACTATTCTTCAGACAAAAGAAATAAGTTCGAAGTTTTTCAACGGAGTTCATTGCGTCTTTGAAGAAAAGTGGAATAACTTCTTCATCATCGGTTAAATAAGCACCAGACAATTTGTCTGCTGTTAATTCATAAATTCTGAATAGTTTCAAAATCATATCTTCATCACACTTCGTATATTAGAAAAGAGGAGATTTTCACGTTTCATAACAGGGGAGAAAATGAAGTATATAACGGAAGCTTTGCATCGAATAAATGAAGTACTTTATCATTACAATGAATACAAAAGAACCGGGACTGTGATGAAACAACGTATAAAAAATAGAAACGAATAAACGGTGCTGTATTTCATTTTGATGCATTGTTGCAGACCTTCGCCTTTTTGTCAAAAATATATATAATTAATTTCGAATCCGAAAATGTAAAGTAATAAAATGTATAATTAACACTATTTAATAAAAACATTTCATAGTGTTCAAAATATATGTAATTTGTATCCGTTTTCTCTCAGAAGTTTCTCAGACAATGGCAAATCCAGGATTTGGGTCGGACGCGGGGGGGAGGGGTCTGAGATCATAAAAATTTTGGCTTTGTCGTGCCGAATGTCAAACCTCATGGCTTATGTAAATCAAAACACTTTAACTTGACAAAAATTACTCACCAGACAATAAGATTCATAAAGAATACTACAATACTTCCGATAATTTAATAAAAAAAATGAAATAACTAGCCAGAAAATGTTTTCGACTGCGTCAACGCTACAAGTACAAGTGGAACGACAAGAAAAGTAGGAAAATTTTCGAGCCTGTTAAGCCAGAAAGCAATGTTGACACGTTTTTATTTTTTTAAGGGAAATTAAGAACAAAAGTTGTAGTGATTTTAAATAAAATCGAGAATTCTGGTTTAACTCATGGGGGCTGCAGCCCCATAGACCCCGGATTCGCCACTGCACCAATTTGAGACACTTTCCTTACGAAAGATTTTAGTAAGTATTGTTGGAATAGAATTGCTTTAGAATCCTTCATAACTATAATCATTTTCGAAAACTAGTTTATACTCGTACATTGCAGGACGTATATAAACCCAAATATCTAGATGTTCATTGATGTATTTATAAAATTGTACCACTATTTTAATACAAAAATTTTCTATAAATAATTTATTATATGTTTAAAAAATAATATTCTGAGTTTGCTGATTAGATTTTTTTTATATAAAGCTGGGAATTTTATATCCGGGATGGTACATTCAAAGTAGCACTATCATTTGATATGATTGTATAATCAATATCTTTGTGCCTCACGCACCTTTTAAAGTGTATATTGAACTTTTTGGGACACTGCTTTAATTGAATTAGAGGAAACTGAGATTGAGGGACATGAATTTGGACGAATTTTGATATATTTTTACTTAGTTTTCTTTTCAGTCACAAAAGTAATTTTCTTCAAGGTTAAGCTCTCCCAAGAGATGTTTTTTCTTTTGTTGCTATTGGAATGTGCAATTTTATGTTTTCCAGTTTCAATTTATTTATTGAGCTCTCTGTTTTGTGTAATCTATATCTGGTAAAATGTAAAAGTTTGCGGGGTTTATTTTGCTTCTGAAATGCTTCAATTGTTGCTTGCGGAGATTACTATGTTTTGGGATATCTTTCTCTTAAAACGATACTTGCATTTCTTCTCAACTCTCTGTTGACTCGATTTCATTACTACTGGAATTGCGAGGATTATCAGCGCGTGCTCAGTTAATGTTGGGGAGAAGTATTATCCAGTTTACAGTAAGCTATCTAACCTGTTAGTGATTTATACCGAAATTGTATAGCCGTCTGTATGTCTCAGGTGTATTTCTTCCATACAAACGGTGTGTCGCCCCATTCTTGAGTGAAATACTTAAATTATTAATTTCAGGCTCCCCACTAAAGTCTTGAGCCTCTCCTTCACTTCAGAATGCTTAAAGCTATAATAATAATAGAAGAGGTGTCTAGTTATAATAAAATCAGTATATGTTATGCAATAAAAAACTTCCACCGCCAATAGCGTTGAAAATCGAAAGTAGTGTTCTTAACTCAGGAAGGAAAAGATATACGGGAAAAAATTAAAACTCAAGGTGTAAAGCATGATCGGTTTAATGCAAAAAGATATCATTACCACATTAATAGGAGCTATAAAACGTTCATATATTTAGTTGCGATTTCAAATTTGTTGCGTCATGTGTTTACAGTATTCCTCTCAAACGACCGCGTTTCTAAAATTTTGAAGGATTTTGGTGCTTATCTGTACTGGCGAATACGTATGCGGGCACTGCTGGTGTGGAATGCTGGGACAGTTTACTCGAGACTCAGATAGTTCATTGAGTCTACTACAGTGATGGAGCATTTTCACTCTCAGAGTTAAAATGAAACCTTAATGAGAAGAGCCTTAAAATATGCGAAACAGCGATACAGATATGGTCAGCGGACCAGATGAGTTTAAGATTAGCAGCAGTTGATCACTTATAGTCAGAGTTAGCCATCGTGCAACTTCATTACGAATCAGTTCCAAGTACACCAATGGTTTCTTGCAGACGTACTATAGATGCATGAGACATGTGTAAATAAGAGCAGCAAAAATAGTTCCACGGACCTTTTAGACTTAAATTATTCAAATGATCAAACAGATGTCCAGATAAATGATAAAATCAGAAAAGTTTATAAAAATAATCATTTATTTTTAAAGCATTACTATCGTTAAAAGAGATTACATCCTCAGCTGTAGATAAAATTCTAATGAATGTAACCATCGCTGCAACTTATAAAGTAAATCAGAACCAAACACTGGTAACCATTACAGATTAACACGTTTACACCATAGCGAAGCAGATTCAATTTAGATTTCGAAATACGCACAGTGAAGACAAAATTATAGTCAGGAAGAATGTCTTATATCTTAAGAATGATGGTTTTATGTCCACTCTGTGTACCGTTACGTAAATATGGGGTGGGGTGGACATAGACATTTCTTCAGTCCGGTATTACTGGTGCTGGTGTAGTTGAATCATGTCTCCCATCTTCACATGCTGCAAGATCTAGATATTCTCAAGAAGTAACTCTTAAAGTATTTCGTTGCTTTCAAAATCAGGCATACAAGAAATATTGCCAATGCGTATTCGGTAAACAGACTAAAGTTAAAATAGATTGGAAAAAGTGTAGTGTTCAGGATCTCATTTGTTCAGCTACTGGAATAATTGCATAGAGCTTGAGTCATTATAGCTTTAACTAGTATTCAGTGTTCGTTCTGCAAACTTCAAGTAACCATACACTCGGCGCAGTATGGTCAAAAATGGCTCTTGCTGCAGAAACTTTCACTCAACCAACCAGCAACAAATTTCAAACTGTTTGCTGTGACACTAAAGAAGATATGCCCTATGACTGTCACTTTGGATGCTGTATTGTACTCATGATGGTTGCCTGTGTTTGTTCGAGATCTTTAAGAAATGCCAAACATGCATCCTGTCATCATATTCAGAATTTCTGGGAGGTAAATGTACTAGAAATAGAACAGCATCAGACTTTTTGGTCATACCTAATGACCATTTCCACGAGCAGAATAACAAGAAAATTAAAAGCCAAGAAGGAGTTATAGGAACTCTAGAAAATGAAGCTGGTCTCCTAAAATGAATGGCATCGGGTCCCGATTTTACCAGGATTAGAACAGAGCTTGAAGAAGCTTCCTTCACTGAATTTGCGGTTGACATAGAAAAATCACATGATTAAAATTCACAAGCATTTAATCACATGTTTAAAAAAATCAAATAAATCACATGTATTTGTTCGAAAATTTTCGAAACATAGTTGTTTCTTAAATTTTCTTCTCCGTTCTTATATCATCATTCCTGTTCTGTTTTATAGATAAATAAAATAAATCTCCTAAATTTATGATGAAAAATGGATTATGAAAGGCTAGAAGAAAAAATAAATGAAATGGTAGATGTTCAGATTCAAACAGTTAATAATTGATGCAACTCTCTCGTTTTAAATGTGACTATACTTAGAAAAGGGAATAAATAATATAATGTTTCCGTAACATGTTGCCCTGCAATTCCGTTAAATGTTGCGATTAATGCACCTTCATTTATATTTTTTTTAATTTTGCAAGTCTAATTTAATTCGTATTTTAATGCTATATTTATGACTCAATTTATTTTAATTAATATGTATAAGGGAAAGTTTGCATTTTAAATTAATTTTTGATCAGTAATCAATCTTTAGAGATTAATTTCATATAATTAATTTAGATATATTGAAAATAATTTTAGAAATGTTTAATTTATCTTTTTGGCCATTAGTAATGTATGAAAGAATGGGTTCTGCAATTGCCCATCAAAATAATCAATTGCACAAAAGTTTAAGCCGTATAGTATTTAAGTAAAATTATTTTTATACCCTCTAATTATTAGGTTTTATTGGATTTCATCCCCCTTTTTTAATTTCTCTTGAATATCTCAAAATCTATTCAATTTTAAAATTATATGTAAACATAATATTAAAGATCGTGAAATTCCCTATAAACGTATACTTTTATTTCTTTTCTAACTTTGATTGTTACCTACATAATGGATTTCAAAATTTGTTACCATCCTGGATTTTATCCCTCCTTTTTTAGATTTTCTTAAATATCTCAGAAACTATTAAAGCTAAAAGAAAACTAAAAGCATGCATATGTAAGGAATTTTATTCTCTTTAATTTTTGAAATCATTTGTAATTTGAAAACTGAACAGTTTTCCAGATTTTCGGGAAAAATTGAAAAAAAGGGAGAGATGAAATCCAAGATGGCGCCGCAATCTCACCCCCCAGGACCGAGGACTTTTAGTATATTCGTCAGACGCCCCTCACGAAGATGTGTGCCAATTTTCTAAACTATACTATTTATGTCTATTACTATTTAAAAACTATACATTTACCAATTATCTCAAAAACTGTTAAAACTTGAAGAAAAATCAAAGCATTGATTTGTAGGGAATGGAATGCTCTTTAGTTTTTTAAATCATATGTAATTTGAAAACTGAACTGTTTTCGAGATATTCAAGAAAAACTGATAAAAGGGAGATGAAATCCAAGATAGGGGAAACCTTTGAGAGCCATTATCTGGGAAACTGGAAGAAAAATAAAACTATGTATTGGTAGGCAATTTCACGCTCTTTATTTTTTAAATCAGTTGTAATTTGAAAGCTGAATAGTTTTCGAGATATTCGGGAAAAACTAAAAATGGGGATGAAATACAAGATGGCACCGCGTGCTCACACCCGTGGACCAGGGACTTTTAGTATATTCATCATAAGCCCCTCACGAACATGCGTACCAATTTTCAAAACTCCATGATTTAATGTTTTTCACCCCCATTTTGAACCTTCCTTGACTGGTCTATTCATGTATATTTGAACACAAAAACTTCAAAAGACAGCAAGCTAAATGAGGAAGTCGCGCCAAGCGAGAGCTGTTCCAAGGGCGGCTCTTGGGTTTCAATTTCAATTTGAGAAAGGGTTGCTTTTTTCTTCTGACTGAGAGCTGCAAGTTACTCAATGAGTGAAATTTCGATCCCAGGAGGGGCAAAACTCTCTGCACCTCTGGCCTGTTTCTCTCTTAATTCTAGATTTATTTTCCGTCTTCTTTTTACGTTTTTAATACTTATTTCCCATTTTCGATTATCAACACTTAAAGTGGAAAAGAAGATGGATAAGAAAGGAAAATACAAGCTTTTAAAATAATTTCAGGGAGGGCTGCAGCTTTGCAGTCTTAATGGACGGGCTGCCACTAGTCGCAACATTCAATATTGAATGATAAATTAAGTCTTTTAATCTTTTCAACAATAAAGTAGATATTGACAATCGCATGTATTTTTAAAAAGTCAAGTAAACATAATTAAAGATCGGTGATTTAATGTGCTAAGCTCCCTATGGGCCGTTATATTGATGACGTCATATCAGATGAATAATCCTCTTAAATTTTCAGCCTCGGCTGTTTCTTAGTCAGTAAATGATACAGAGTTACTCACCCAAATTTCTCAATTTCTATCTCAACTGAAATATTCTTTGGTTTTTTTAGATTAACCGACCGCACTATTACGGAAAGAATTCTGAAAGCCTTTGAATGTATTTTCAACAACGGGGAAGTTCAGCAATTTATAGAAACGCGTGTGGAGGCAATCCGTATTTATAGAAAGAATCATTTCAATTTAAAATATATAAATGAAATTTTACAGAAAAATTTATTTATTTAAATAATGAGAGCGAAAAATGCACTGAAATCCTAGAAGCGACGATGCAATCCGAAACGCACAGTCATTGGCCGACTAGAGTTTGACGTCACATGTGCCCTTCTTTTTCGCAACTCGTATCGTCGTCTTTTGCAACTTCTCTGTTACATTACATAAAATTAATCTCTTAATTCACTTTTTTCGAATGCCTTGAAATAATGTGCATCTCTGTGAATGTAATAGAAAGATTTTCCCACAATCGCCACTGAAATATGACAAGCTTTTCTGCAGTACTTTTATAGATCTCTTTGAAAGTTTCAGAGCAAAGCAAGCTACTCACCTTCTATCAGTAAAATCCTTCTCTCCAACTTAGTTTATTACAAGGAAAGCAAAACAAATTCGTTGTCAGTACATGTATTTGTAATTTTTCAGTTTCGACAAAGAAACTGGACACAAAACTCTGCTTGGACCTTCCCTTGAATGCATTCAGTAAATGGAACGAAGCTATTTACTATACACAATAGACTCTGACTTAGGAAAAATGGGTCAGTTTTCAAAAACATCAGGCAGCGATAATGGCAGAGGGGCTTTCGCACATTCTGAGGAGATGCTGCGATTTCTGTCGTACAAGAAAGAATGAAAAGATTAGAATGTGATTTTGCATGATCTGTGATATTTCGTATGCCTACAAACAAAAAAAAACTCCGAGGAATATACATATTTCAGAACTTCCGCTCAAAATTAAATTCAGGTAAGGCATTTTTTCCCTTAAAATACATCTGGGCCTTTGAAATAGTAATTTTATTTCATATAGTTTTATTTTACTATATGCTATGAAGAATATAAATTATTTCCTTTACACAAGATATAAATTTTAAGATATTAGTTAAGAGTAATTATTATAAAATCTTGTAAAAATAACTTATATAAAGAAACCAATATAAATTTATAATAATATTGAAATACGACCAAATGCAAATAATTTAGGAATTTAAGTATTCCCATCTACAAACCCAAATGCAAGGTGGGATAAATTTAACCCAATTTTTTCCAACTGTAATATTTGATAAGTAAAATGACTTTTTGAAGTCTGTTTTTGATTTGAATATATCAGTTCAATCTAAATGAGTTGTGTTGTACCAAAAACTATTTCTGTGAAATATTTTCTTGCACTAAACATTAAAATGATTTTCTTCTGAACTTTTTTTCAAGATATTCTAAATAATTTTCAATTGTACTGTAATTTTTTTGAAAAATATAAGAAAAATTTGAATATCTATTGAAATAATTTATACACTAAAATAACAAGAGCAAGATTATTCTTCTTTTAAATTTCAAAGACATTTGGACAGGCTTTGTGCTACCGCCCCTAAAAGAGTTAAAATATAAATCCCATGTAGTAAAATAGAAGGAAAAAACTGATTAAATTTAAATATTTGCTTTAAAATTACTACTAATCTCACCTTATACGTATGTTCAAAATAAAACGGATATCAAATTCAAGGCTTTTTTTACTGAGTTTTTTTTATATACAATTATAATATATATAATATAGATAAATGCTGCATAGGGTGTCTTTATAGTTGTATTAACACATTTAGGAACAATACTATACTTATATCTTTCCGACATTATTTTATTTGATGCATAAAATATAAAAAGTACTCTATATCGGCTCTCCCTTATTTCGGCACATATTGACGTCAGACCCGCTTCGTGCCAAAATGGATCGCTTTTCCAGCAAAATCTGAGAGGCGAACTTTGACTGCAAATATGAGAAAAACAAAACTGCCTAGAATTTTTTTTATATTTTATTGTTCATTTTGAAGCATTTTCAGTTCATTAGAAAAAAGAAAAAATGCTGTATTTCCCCATTGTCTCAGTTTCTACGTGTTGAAACTCGTTAGATTCAAATTGTTTTTCCAGGCTATCTGCCAGGCAGTTTGCTTTTTCACTTGAGCAATATTATCCTTACCTTTAAGGGTCGGAATATTTTAGTTTTTCATTTAAATGGTTGCACAAATTTCCAGCAGGGACAGTCCTCAATTTTCCTGTATAGGAGCGCATTCGTTTTAAATTTTATCATGAAGTTTATTCGTTTAGTTTTGAGGGCTGGATTTATGAATTTTTGAAACATCCTTCCGGCAAAGTTTCGTTCATTGTTTGGTTTCTTGATCCTCGAATCGATGTAAGTTTTATTACTTGTAAAGGGGATAGATGCGGTGATCTTTTCTTCATTAATATGTTTTTCGTAATTGTCTGCAAGACTTTCAAGGTTTCATGTGAATTAATTTCAATAGTGTTAAGTCTCTCAGAGTTTGCCAACTGGTTTTTGAATTTATTCCAATTAGTTTTAGATTCACCTGTAGTTGTGAGAATACAGAATTAAAAGTAAAAATTTAAGAAAATAAAACTGTAGTCAGTACTAATTTCGGATAATAAATTAATTTTGCATTTTAATAAGTATTATCTAACAATAGCTAATTCGATGGTGCTCGAAGAGTTTTGACCAAAATCTCGTGGGAACATTTGGCGCTGAGATTTCAAGTCCTGCATTTTCGACGAAATTTGATAACGTGATACCTTTCGGGATATTATTTCTACTTCCCCACTTCGTATGGATAGCATCAAAATCTCCGAAAATAATTTGATTTGAACTAACTTCAATTACATTTGTTAGGAACTTCTATCAAAATAATATCCCACATCACAAACTAAATCCCCAACCATCCACTACATCGAGGACTCAGTTGTTGTTCTCGATCTAAAGGATAGAGAGCTGTATGAACTGCAGGGAATATAGATGGATATTAATGTAACAGTTTCTCTATCCTTTAGGTCGAGAAAGACAACTGAGGCCTCGACGTAGTGGAGGGTGGGGGAAATATTTTGTGATGCGGAATATTCTTTTTGACTAAGGCAGCACTTCCCTACAGGTTGAAGTAAGCTTTGAATTGATTAATAACTGTCGATACGAGTGATTGTTTGCCAAAAAAATTGTTTTTGTTGTCTCAGTTGGTTAAATGTTACATTGTATAAATATTAAACAAATGCAGAATAAAAATACAATCCTCAAAAATAATAATATATGTAATACATTAAAATTTGTTAAACTGTCACTTTATCTGGTGTACTCTTTTTTTAAAAATTTCTTTTACCAAACGCCCCACTGTAATGGTCGCCTTTTGTGTTTCAGACCCT
>BGPR01009729.1:18773-56053 GCA_013235015.1 Araneus ventricosus
CTGGAATATCACTTAGCAACTTTACTGATCTGAGTCATTAATGAAGTGAGGTATTTTGAGGCATCCTCTACCCCCTTCAGGACTTTCCATGAATGTCATTTAATTTGTTGGAAACAATATATTTACTGAAGCCTTTAGTAATGAAATCAGCTAGTCAGCTCAGATTTCTTTCAAATTAAATATCAAGTTCCCAAACTTCATGATCTCCATACAGTAAAATATCATTTCATCATAATTAAGGACTCTTTGCAGTTATCAAATAACCACTGCTGTTAAAATCTATTATTAACTGCGTTGACAAAATGTAAATTTTTAGTGAATTTCTGTCAGTTGAATAAATAGCTTTTAAATTTTGAGGAAATTTTATATATCATTTAAATATACCTTGTCCATTACGTGCCTACGTGGTAACGTCGGTAGGACGCCGTCTTAGTAGTTTTACTGACACGGTTTCGAACCTCAGCCAAAATTGTTCCAGTATGTCTTCTTCCGATAGCTGCAATGCTTATGCATTCGAGAATCAATATTTAAGGTATTCTTTTTTATAATATATATCCACCTTTTTATACTATTTTATTCTTTATTTTTTAATTGATTATCAAAAAAAATTTAAATAATTCCTATTCTTAGTTCCCTCGCACAAAATCAAAAGGTACAAAAAAAAATTTCAATTACCTTTAAATTACTCACATGGAAGAAATATTATTTCCTAATTGCGTTCCTATTTGTTGACTTATCTTAAACTTGTATACCAAAAATTCTTGACAGTTTGAAAATGTACAGACTCAAAATTTTCTCTTATATAGTTTTTATCAAATCCATTCATTTTAATTTATCGAGATTCATTTCATAAAATGATTTTTCATATTGTAATCTTGACTTAAAAATAAAAAATTATAATAATTTTTATTTATAATTTTTATTAATTCTTTTTACTAAGAATTACGCCAAAGAAGGTAGTTTAGCAATTTTTATAATATATTGTGAATGCAATTTTTTTAAATGCATCAGATTTTTCAATTTCTTTCTGGTTAGAAGAAAAAGCTATTTTGATAGTATATTATTCTAAATCATCTGTTTGCCCAAATATGTAATGTAATGCTTAATGTTAAAATACTACGAAGTAGAGAAACTCTCACGTCATGAAGATGTAAGGGGTGATTTTAGATTTTAGTTAAAATGGCGGAAGAAGGTAATCAAATTAAGTTAGAACATCAGGTACACTTTTAAACTAGAAATTTTAGAAAGTTTTTCGAAATTATCTTGTTTATCATTGCCCAAGCGCAAAGAAAAAGAAGGTTTAAAATAACTGAATAAGAAAATTTGAAAGTCTGAGAATAGTCTAAATATACAAAAATATTTTGAAGAATAAAAAATCTAAACGGATTGGTGGAGTTTATGATAGTGAATAAAATTGTGCTGTTTCTGGTTCTTTATTTGCAAAATTACACAAGATATAGCCATTTTAATTAGCTTTTAATTTGTGGAATCATTAGAAAGATATAAAGAGGGCAATCAGGTAAGAAAGGTGAAATTTTGGGCATAATATAGCACTATGGTGAGTAATGTTAAAATACCACGAAATGAGTGGGGACACTCTCAGGTCATGCAGATTGAAGGAGGGGATTTCAATCAAAATGGCGGCAGAAGGTCGTCAAATTAAGTTATAACATCAGGTCTGCATTTAAACTTGAAATTTTAGCATGCTCTACGAAATGATCTTGTTTATCATTGCGCAAAAATAAAGAAAAGAAGGCTTCAAGTAACTGAAAATTTTTTAAAGTCTTAAAATAGGCTGAAAAAAGCATTTTGAAGAATAAAAAAATCTAAACAGAGCGGTGGAGTTTATGAAAGTAAATAAAACTGTGCTGTTTCTGGTTCTTTATTTGCAATATTATACTTGAGCATACATAAGATCTAGCCTTTTAAATTAACTTTTCATTTGGGAAAATCATTAAAACGCTTTTAAAATTTAAATTCCCTACAGTGAAAGATGGGAACATGATTAAACACTGATGAAAGTAACGAGAGTTTTTTTTTCAGGCTTTACTGTTATAAGAATTTTCTCAAGCAATATCAAAAGCCTTGAAATTTAATAGTCTCAAAAAATACTTTACCCCAATTGGAAGCAAGTAAAAAACTAAAAAGTTAGAATCATTGATCAAACTAACTATTCTAATATTTAAAAAATAATCAGAAATGGATCTGTATGCTCAGCGTAAATTATTGGTTTCATTCAAATAAACCGAGTCTTAGCATCCCCTCCCCGCGAACTGCGAAGAAACTTATCTCCTGCAACAAAACATGGCGATCTCACAGACAAGACGCCTTCCGCCTGCAAGAGCAACATTCATTCCCTATCTCCTTCTTCCTCACACCCAAAGCACATGTCGTTCACTCTGGAACGAGGAGTCCGTATCGGAACGGGGAGTGCGAGTCCGAACAGGGAGTCCGAGTTATTACGAGGAACGGATTCGTTCCTTTCAGCAGATTCGTTTCGTTTAACTAACACGATTCCTTTCGTTCCTTTTGAAGAACCGGATCTTCGGATTCGAAGTTCGAATATGGTGTTGATAATGTATATATATTTTAATTTATTTCAATAATAAAAACACAAAAAATATTTTGAAACTTCATTTCGAATTTAAATTTTAGACAAATTACTTCAATCTTAGTGTTTTATTTTAAAAAAAGGGCGATTTCAAGCTATTGACTCGATAAATTGTGGAACGACTGGAACGTTACAAAAGAACTATAAAGATATGTAAAGGAAAGTCCACAGTGTCAAATATGGACACTTTCGGCCTGTTACGACACGCGTTAGATGTTTTGATCCGTTTTTGAAATCATTCAGAAATTCAAGAATTCCTGTGACATGATTCGTGTTTTTCTCATCCATCAGAACCAAGGTACATATTTTGGTGCAGTGCGATGCATCTGAAGTATCGCACAAACATGGCACCTGCTGATGATATAATAGTAAGAAGAAAGACCTCCTGTGAAAAGTATGTAAATAACCTAAAAGACATGATCTTTTGAATAAGATATGTCATATACTTGAGAATCTACAGTGATTCGGGTGATGGATATTGTAAAATTATATAAAATAAAACAGACCGCTGGCGGAGATTTATGTGATATCAGCCTGCGAGCTTAATTTTTTATTCAGAACTGTTTGAGGTCTCTCCAGTAGCCGCACCTTTGTGTGGATGTGTGTTTAGTGCAGTCCTGTGTGAAGTAAATACATATTACTGAAAGGCTATTTAGTCTTATTCGTCCAAAGACACACGGCATCCCTTAAGACTTTTGATCTTTGATTCCTAGAATTTTCTCTTTAATGTTTTGAATATTTTAATTACAAAAGCAATATTTCCTTCATGGATATTCTACAGGCAAATTAACGACTTTCATAAGATTCCAGTAAATAAAGTATTCGCGATCTTTCAGTAGAATCTAATCAACCGCATCGCAACGTAATCAACCGGCAACAAATATTTGAAGGTACCGAGATTAGCTGTAACTGCAAGTCAACCAAATGACTGAAATTTCACTTTATTCTGGACATTTTCTATGGAATCACGCAAGATGTCAGACAACGTGGAGAATATTAAGGAAAAGTCTTAACCGTGCCAGAATAGCATTAATTCACATTTCAAATTCCTTGGTTGTTTTGGAAATCCTTAGGAAAAATAGATTTAATGAACAAAATAGAAAAACTTGAAAAGACCTTTCTATTTTCAAATCAGCGGACAGTAAACTTGCTAAAGAAAGGAGTAAAATCGTAAAACAATATTTTGAAACCAAAGCCAAGCTGCAGGAATCTATTCATAATTTGGATATGAATGTATCCACGAACTCTATGAATAATGTTACGCAAGTGCAACTATGTTAATCTTATTGTGAATTTTTTATGCCATTAATCCATTAAATTTGTGTTGTACACTTATCTGGTGTACCCTTTTTAGGTAGATTCCTTATAGGAAGTCTACCTATTACAATGGTTCTCATGACACGACTTTCGGAAATTTTCTGCAGATCTTCACCGATCATGACCCCTAAAACCACCCTTCGTTAAAAAGTTTATATATATTGTTAGGTAGCGCGCAACTGAAGCGCCACCTACTGTCCTTTCTGCAGCTCTACTATTAGCGAGACTAGTGCATAAAATTGTTCCTGTTCTGGATCTTCCTTTAGGCAATATTTGTCTGTGGACTGATTCAAAAATTGTTCTAGCCTGGTTAAATATGCAACCGCACATGCTGAAAACCTTTGTCAGCAATAGAGTTGCAAAAATTCAAAGTCTCTGTTCCAATTCCCAGTGGAGGCATATCTCATCAAAATGTTACCCTGCAGATGTCCTTTCCAGAGGTGCTGATGCCAAAGATCTTCGAGGCAACGACTTGTGGTGGCAGGGTCCGGAGTTTTTACTTCGTAATATTACCGATCCTGAAGAGTATCCTTGTCCTAAGGACAAAACTTTTGAACAAGAACTAAAAAGAAATGTGACTGTTTCCAGTGCAGTGACTAATGACTTTGACTTTCTTGATAAACTTTTAAATCTTACGAATAATTATAGTAAGCTAATTAGGATTTTAAGTTTTTGTTGCAGGTTTATTAAGAATTGTTTACATAAAAATGTGGAAACAGGTTTCCTCACTGCTACAGAACTGGACAATGCAGAGCAGCTGCTGGTACAGTCTTAAACAGGTACAGTCTAAACTTTCGCAAAGGAGATAACTGCTCTTCAAGATGGTAAGAGTGTTCCAGTTTCCAGCAAATTAAAATCTCTAGATCCTTTCTTAGATAGTAATTCAATTTTAAGAGTTGGTGGTCGTTTAAAAAATGCTAATTTAGATTATGATGCTAAACATCAAATTATCTTACCTAATGGTCATAAGATAACAAAATTGATATTTGAATTCTGTCACAAAAAGTATTTACATGTAGGTGCCCAAGGTTTACTGCATCAAGTTCGTTTAAGGTATTGGCCTCTAAATGGTAAAGGTACAGCTAGTATGATTGTGCACAACTGTGTTATATGTTATAAAAATAAACCAGTAATAGCAGATCAAATAATGGGTAACCTTCCTAAGGAAAGAGTTACACCCATTTCAGCATTTACAAATTGTGGTATTAACTTCTGTGGCCCATTTCTTATTAAATTTAAAAATCAGAGAAAGGGCATATATTCAAAAATTTATGTAGCTATATTCATTTGTCAATCAACTAAAGCCATACATTTAGAAACTGTTTCTGATCTTTCGTCTGAAGCCTTTATTGCTTCTCTTAAAAGATTTATTGCCCGAAGAGGAAAAATGGCAATGATAATTATAGATAACGCTACAAACTTTAAAGGAGCTAAATCAGAACTAAACCGCTTATTTAACTTAATCAGAAAACCAGATGAGTGCTTAGCTAACTATCTTTCCTCTGAAAGAATTAATTGGAAACTAATCCCCCCTAGATCTCCCAATTTTGGTGGTTTATGGGAAGCAGATGTAAAGTCATTTAAATATCACCTTAAACGCACTATAGGTTTATATAAAGTAACACTTGAGGAATTTAATACAATAATTATTCAAATCGAAGGAATATTAAATTCCCGGCCTTTAAGTCCATTGTCTTCAGATATAAATGAGTATGAAGTGTTGACACCAGCTCATTTTCTAATTGGACGTCCTATTACAGCCATTCCGGTACCAGAAATTATAAATATATCTGATAACAAATTATCTAGGTGGCAACAACTCACTAAATTCACACAGATAATTTGGAAAAGGTGGCAGAGGGAATACTTGAATCATCTTCAACAACGCTATAAATGGCAACTTAAAAAATATAATTTACGAGAAGGTATGATAGTGATAGTAAAAGAAGACAATTTACCGCCATGTATATGGGCACTTGCAAAAATCATAGAAATAGTTAGAGGCACAGACAATCATATTAGGCCCCTTTCACATTATGCAGTTTAACCGTTACGGCGCAAATTTGTTTATTTTCTTTGCCGTGTCATGTTTGCTTTCACACTTGACGATTTGCGCCGTCAGTATTTGAGTGCGGTTTCTCATTTCATAGCTGTTTCAGTATGGATCGGAAGCAAATAGCAGCAATATGGTCTTGTAGCCATCAATCAAAAGAAACGAGACTATAATCGCCTCATTTTTGGAAGAACAACGAACGTGCAGATGAATGTCGGAATGTCTGTAGCATCTTTTGTTGAATTCCACAACCGAATAAAAAATTATACTCTGCTGCAAAATACTAACATTTGGAACTGCATTCAACCGACAAAAATGGTAGCTGTGACTCTGAAGTAACTGTGCTGCCTGTTAAATTATAGGTAGGGATGAAACGTCCTCCCTCTGCTGTGAGACGAAAGTTTGGAGAGGGGGTGCCAGCTTAGGTGTCGTCTTAGTCATGTGACAGCGGTTCAAAATGACGAGGTCCGTCCTAAAATAGCCCTCGTGTTGCTTCAAAACGGGACGTTAATATAACTAAACAAAATCGCAAGTAACTGACACTTATTTTTTAATTTTAATCGTTTGTGTTTAAAACGTAAAGTGTTATAGGCCCTTTTAACAATAAAAAAGCAATAGCGAAAGTGCGACTGTTTATTACTTAGCAAAAACTTATAGATTTTGTTTTTACCATAATTACATAAAATAAGTTCTCCCTAGATATGGATTTTAAGGTTAGTGTAATAATTTTAAGCATTGCAAATGTATATTAATAACATATTACGTAAATCGATTATACATAAGTTGTGGAACTTGGATTTCATTTACGCGCAGGATTTTAAAAAAAAACTAAACAACCCATTGCAAACAAATGTTATGAAAATTCCCTTCGACATATCACAGCTTTAAAATCATTTAACATGGTAAATAATCAGATATGCTTTAATCACTTTTTATGACGTTAAAATAGTATACATTTTTCTTGAAAATTATATGTAAGATACCACGCATTGAAAAAAACTATAACGCAATGTTTTGATTTTGTATGTTTTTTCATTGTGGTTATATAAACATAGCAGGGGAATTTCTGTGTGTTTGATGAACAATATTTTAAAAATCCTGTGTGTAAGTATTTAAAGTATAAATCACTCACCAAACATGTCTTTATATTGAGATGGGTTTTGACTATATCTTCTCAATTAATTAAAGTACACTCATGTGCAATATCATGACATATTCATGATTTAAATTTTCAAATAAAATCATAAAAAAATCGGAAACTTTAATGGAATCTCCGTAAAGAGTTCAAAATACTGAAGAATTCTATAAGACTGTCGGAATTACTTATGAAAGGTTAAAAGTTTCTTGAAATTGCGACTTCAGAAATAAAACATAGGTTGTTATCTTAGAATTCAGTCATGATTATTAGACACTGCTATCCAGATTTTTATTAATTTACAAGAAATAGTATATTCGTTTCCAATACCTTATACATGGCCGTCTTATTCAATGGGCAAATTAGGCAGAAGAACAGTGCGCTATTGATCCAAGGGATCATAAAAACTTTCTATACTGATTTTGAACCAAAAATATTTATTTAATTGTAATTTTAAATATGTTATAATATGGTTAGAACCTAGTTTATAAAATAACCTAGGAGAATATAATATTATTAAAACATTATAATGCTCCTGAATTATTCTTTTAGCTAGATATTTTGTTTGGGCGGCAAGCACTGTAAAATCTTAAGAGGGCCCTGATCTTACACAATATAAAAATTAGTTAGCATTGGCATATTTCGAAATAAAATAAAATAGCTAAATTTTAAATAGGAAAAAAATAACGAAAACATTAAAAAATTACACAGTCAACACTCAAATTAAACGAAAGTGCGTTCTATAATAACAATGAAATCATTTAAAAATGACAAAGACAATAGTAAAATTAAATTTTGAAGCATTCTATAAAAATAATGGAATCATTAATTAACTGCAAAAGCTCCGAGAAGGCAAAAAGAAAAAGTGACCTTGTGAAGGTGACGGACGGCAGCCGGATGAAATTCGTGCAATGTGAAAGCATCAGCATATTTTCATACATTACTACTAAGACGAAGTCGTAACGGCGCCGTTTTTTCCAGTCGCGCACGCGGCTGGTTTAAACCCCAACAAACGGACTCAAACCGCGATCGGCTAATGTGAAAGCTCCCACTCATTTCTTCAGTTTACCACCAAGAGGCGGCCTAATGCATTCTTGCCGTAACGGTTAAACCGTATAATGTGAAAGGGGCCTTAGAGTAGTTAAATTAAAAACTGCATCTGGAACATTCATGAGATCTATTTCCAAAATATGTGTTCTTCCTGATCAGGAAGTCGATTATTAAAATATGTTTTGATCTGTGTTTTGTATGTATCAGTATTATGCTTGTATTGCACTATATCACTTCAGTATTATGTAGTATTTCAGTATTTTTCTTATTAATCATATATCTTATTATTCTTGTATTTTATTATATTGTATTATATATTGGAAATATTAAATGTGTTGTAATAACCATTATATATATATATATATAAAGTTTGTAAATTGTATTATTGAAATTGGGGCAATTTCAACGTCCCCCGGTATGTTAGGTAGCGCGCAACTGAAGCGCCTCCTACTGTCCCGATATCTAATCAACCATTACCAACTGAGATCGGAATGAAAGCAGCCACCCACCTGAGCGGTGTCTCGTATTCGATATGGTGATCAAAACACATCATCTGCCCTTGCAGAGTGTTAACCTGTGAACTATCCAAAATCCGCCCCTGCGGAACTATGGCAATTCTAATAACTATCCGCCCTTGCGGAATGATTATCTGTTATTCACCCGCTCCAGCGGTGAAGTAGTTGAAACGAAATTATTACCCAACTACTGTTTTATTGTTTACTATATGTTGAGTGTCAAATAAATTTATTTTTCTACTATCGACGACTTGTCTGTGAATAACACTCAACATATATATATATATATATATATGAGTATATATATATATATATATATATATATATATATAAAACGCTTTTTCCCATGTTATCTTGTGAACACGATAACTGGAGTAATTTTGATGTAAATTTAACCAGCATGGGATATGTTGTAAGGATAGTGAAAATCTCGGTCGAGTTCGTAGTTGGGCTATCTAGCTCAAAGGGGGTGGAAATGGTGGGGGATGAAAATTTTCATTTTCCCATAATTCCTTTACAATTGAAAATATAAAGAAAATTCAAATTAGGCGAATTATTGCCTTATCATAACGAAAAATTTTTGCATTTAAACCTTTTCGATAGCTACAATTTCTTAGACTTTATGAGCTGAAAAGTGATTTTCCCACCTTCCCCCTACTCTCCCACTAACTTAAAGTACGTTTTAACCTATGCATGTTGCCCTTGTTCGAATGCTCTTGTCTTTTGCAGTCTCTTCCACCCACTTTCATTCTTGCAGTTCTGATCCTTATGAGAATAGAGGGCGATATGTTTTTTCCTTATTATTAGTAGAGACCTATATATATAATGCTTTTGCCCATGTTATCTTGTGAACACGATAACTAGAGTAATTTTGATTAGATTTTAACCGGAGAGGGATACGTTGTAAGTTCAGTGAAAATATCGACCGAATAAGATATTTTCACCGAATTTATTAATTAAATAGTTAATTTGAATTAATCAAACAGTTAATTTTAATAGTAAATTTGATAATTAGTTAATTTGACAGATTAATTTAATTTCATTTTCAACTAAACTTTTCTGCACCAAGATTTGTTTAATAAACATAATAAAAATTAGACAGGAAAAGATAGATATATAAGAGTTTCCTTCATCCTTTTTTATATTGAAAAATATCTCATTAACTTAAAAATTGTTTTGGGGTTTTCTGCCTGAATATTTGCTTTTAACTGTCGATGGAGATTTAAATTTCCTGTTCAAAATGGCTGCATTGATATCCTATGCTTTATAAACACGTGTCAAATTTGGAACTCAGAATGTTTAATAATTTTTATTCTCTTATGTGTAAAGAATTTAGTGACTATTATCTCTGTAACCAGAGAGTTCTCTAAATGAGCCCATTCTAGTAATGTTTAAATGTTTCATGTCATGTGATTTTACCATATGACAAAGTAATGTTCGCACAAATATATGGTAACCTAGATTAAATAAACTAATTTACAGTCGTTCTTCATTCGGGTCAAGTGTCAATTTCTTGCTACTGCTTCAGATAGGCTGGCTTAATGTTATCTAGAGGATATTTGCGCTGCTGGGATGTTTATTTCTTTATGATTCCTACGTGTTGAATGATTATGTGTTGTGATATAAAAAAAATTTAACCAATTTACTGATCAATAAATCTAGCATAACCTTTTGGAATGAAAAATGTAATGATAAAACCTTCATATAGTAAAAAATTAAATGTCATGAAAACAGAATCACAGCGTAAATATTGCAATGTGTAGAAACAATAAAGTCATTGGCTTTGTCTGTATTGATCAATATATAATATTTCATTACTTTTGTAACATTAGCGTAGAGCAATCTACCTTTGCCTTCAAGCTTGCCGAAAAGGGATTTTTTTAAAATTCATTTACCTCTTTAGTTGTCGCCCCAATATACACAACTGTTATCATTTTCGAAAAGTAGTTTACACATTAAAGGACGTAAATAAAAATATGTGCATTGATGTGTTTATCTATCTTTTACCACTATTTTATTGCCAACTTTTTCTATTTATAATTTTTAATGCATGAATTCCTAATCATAATAAAAGATTGCTAGTAGCTTTGATTAAAAGCTTGGATTTATATACACGGGCTAGTATACAAAAATTAGCACTATTGGATATGAATCTATTTTCAAAATCTATGTTCGCCCCTCAGCTATTCAATTATACAATGGTCTTTTCGGACTCGTTATCTGTGAATGAGTGGATACTCGGCTTGTGAGTTCGCTAAAATCGGACGAATTTTGATATATTTCCTTGTTAGATTCCTTACCTGTTGGAAAATATATTTTTTTCTTCTGTTTCTAGTCAATGGGGAACATCAGCATTTCCTAACGAAGGACTACGTTCCTCCCATTGGGATCTCAGGAAGGAATTTGATTCACACGCCAAACCGCCACAAAAAACATTGTATGGGAGATCCTGTATATCTCGGTAACTACATATGTTAAAAACATCACTAATATCTTATTTTAGAGCTAAAGGTAATAACAGAAGTTACAAAAACAAATTTGGAAATCGAAATTTTAGTGCAGCGACTACTGAGTCGCAAAGGTGGGCAAAAATACGCATGAACTGGTGACGTCATAAGTAGTCCTACGCCTTCAACATCAACGGCTGTTTGAAAAAGACAGCACTTCCCGCCATTTTTTATATTTTTCTAATAGATTGAAAATGCTTCAAAATGAACAATAACATTAAAAAAAATTTCCAGGCAGTTTTGTTCTTTTATATTTGTAATCAAAGTTCGCCTCTCAGATGACGCGGGAAATACGATCCATTTTGCCGCGAAGCGGGTCTGACGTCACATGTGTCCATACAGGGGACAGTTCCCGTTCACTCGCTATACGGATTTTGATTCTTTGCTATATTTTCCGACTACCGTATCAGATAAAATAATGTCAGATAGATATAAGTATTGTATTGTTCCTAAATGTGTTAATACAATTATAACTGCACCCGATGAGTAATTTATCTATATTATATCTATTAAAATTGTCTGTCACGAAACACAGTAAAAATCAGCCTTGAACTCGATATCCGTTTTGTTTTGAATACAGGTATAAAGTAAGATTTTAATTATCAATTTTAAAGCAAATAGTTAAATGTAATTATTTTTTTTTCTTTGCGATCATTATAGGATCAATGCTTGGCAAATTATCCGATTAACCTTGTTACCAAAACCAATATCCATTATGAAATTAAACGTTGAATAGTAGAAAAGTCAAAAACTTCACTTCTAAAATGTTAGCTAGTACAAACGCCTACAATCAAACCATAGAACAAAAGACACGAAAGAGAAGTATGCGAAGGAAGGGCATGTGACGTCAAAATCTACTTGGCCAATGAGAGTGCGTTTCGGATTGCATCATGATTCCTGCTATTTCAGTGCATCTTTCGCTTTCAATATTTAAATTAATAAATTTTTATGTAAAATTTCACTTGCATATTGGAATTTAGATTGATTTTTTCTATAAATACGAATTGCTTCCCTGAGTTTTTAAAAAATGCTGAAGCTCCCTATTCGGCTATTTTGTTTTTCGACTTTATAGATTAGCCGCCTTCGGCTACCAGCTTGATCGCCGGAAATAAAATTTCAAATGAATCTCTTTTGCATAATTTTATATTCGTGGTGTCCTCAAAAAAGTAGTTTTAAACTTCAAATTGTTAAAGTTATTTAACCCGCGTTCTTTTCGAAGCCTTGCACATGTTCCGTTCCTTGTCTATATTAACGTAGAATACGAATTTGATTTCAACATCAAATTGGCGAGGCACATTTTACGACCTGCAGCATTCTAAGTAGCTTAACACTAGGTGATAAAAATAAGTAAAACATAGCAACTATAATCTTTGAGTTTACTGGATTATTTCATTATACGTACACTTACTACCTTGAGGACATCATTTACAGAGTTCACAGAAAAATTGATCAAATGAAGAAGAAAGTAAAATCCAGGCAGATATTTTCGTAGCTTTACACAATGGAAGAGAAACACGCAATTAAATCTATGTTTTAAAAATGAAAACGGTTAGAAGTGCCTTGCAACCATGACAAGTATTGTTGTATATTTTGCCAAAAAATGTTTTTAAAAATTTATTAAAATTAGAGAATAAATCGTATGACAACTTAATTGATATCTTAAAAAAGATAATGTTTTACATATTGAGAAGGTGTGAAACGAATTTTTGTGCTGTAATATTAGAAATCGCCATTTCTTAAATTTATCCGAAACTAGTCATCCCGCCACGGTTGTGAAGTAGAACAACTGTTCGTTGGACTCGTCGTCTCTCTGTTAATCACAAATGTATCAATGTCTGCGTGTTTCAGTGTATTAACCTAGAAAATATAAATGTGAACAGTAAATTTAGAGTTTAGAAAATAAAGTGTTATTCCTTGGTAATCCTGAATATTTCATTGGCCACTTCAGGCGTAACAACGCCATATTTAATGAATTTCTTTTTCAGTGCACAACCACAGTAAGTAGCCATTAATTACTGTACTATTAAATGGTTACTCTTGAACAAATAGTCAATATTTTTTTGTATATTTGATTTATATACTTGAAATTAAAACATCGCTTTAAAACAATTATAGATAAAGGCTTGTGTTCACTTATCATACAGCGCCTATAGATATATATGCGAATGCGCCATTAGAAGCCTGTAGCTTGTTTTGCTGCTCATATCTCTGTATACATCAACTATCTTCTTCTCGAAACAGTATCATTCTGTCACAGGATAAATAAAATAAGTATTATTCAATACTAAGAAATATTCTTAGTCGTATACGACATTTAAAAATTTTAAATTAATTGATGAATATTATACTACTGTACTAGATGTGTGAAGAAAATCAAAATATAAAAAAATATTTGAAGCATTTTTTTTATCAAAACAGAATTTAAATATATATGAAAAAAACTGTCCTGTTTCCACTGTGTGAAGGATGAAAAATGTCAATAAATTTGAATAAATAAATTTCGCGTTTTACGATTCATCACCCCTCTCCCCGTTTTCGCAACGCATGCTAGTATGCTTCTAACATGCGCAGAAAAAAGAGAACGCGTGAGTAGTATAAAACAGAAAAATCACACAAGCGCTGTCTCGTCCACATCATCTTTAAGACCACAATGATGACGGATGGTTGGTTGGTTAAGGTTAGTGGCACAAGAGCCATTCTTGTCTAAACTGTGCCAATCAAATTGTGAGATTGAACTACATTAGTTAAAAATGGGGAAACAAGATAAAATTTAGAAGAAACTCAATGTTATATAATTTGTGTTAAATGTACCATAATGTGACAAAAAGAGCTGAAAATGCTAAATATATGTAAAAAACCAATAGCATTTAAAAAGTTAAAAATGTTTGGGTGGTGAATTCACCCACGAAGTCTTGCAAGGTTAGAGACGATGAATGAAAATAATGATCACGATGAATTTTAAAAGAAGGAATTCGACTACAATGTGATAAACAGTAAGATTCTCATGACATGTGGGACGCAATGATGCCCTTTCGCCAAAATTAGGATGTTTATGCGAGAAGAGAACATGTTCTATATGGCAGTGATGATGGAATTCACCGAAGTGATTTTCGTTGCGTTGTTTCAGATATCGTTGCCACTGCACAATCGGGTGAAGTTATCGACGGAATTACCACTAGACCACCGTGCCCTAATAGTGCATATGACATCAAGAATCTTTGATTACATTAAGTAATAAAAAAAGGTGTGATGCATAGATTAATAATACGGATTATTTATCTCTAAATTTACTAATTATTTTCATAATAATGTATAGTTTTAGGTAATTATATAGCTGTGTTACCAAGTGTATTCATCAGGTACATTGTATTGGTTTCCTTAGTTATTGAGGACGCTCTGATGCATTTCTACGTCAAGAAGCAATAACGAAGTTTGCTAATTCCTTTTATTTACTTCTGAGCATATCGATAATATTGATACAGCAATAATGTTTAGGATAACATATTATATTTTGAATTTCTTTCTATTATCAAATTGTATTGATACGCAATTTTAGGAAACTTTCAGAAATTTTATTTTTCTAATATTTGGGCGTCTACTTAATCTAGCAAGAAACGTGTATATAAGAGTTAACCTCTAAGAATTTCACTTACTGAATAGTTTCTTAAAGCATGTGTTAGCATTGCCATTGAAATTCTGAATCATGGTTTCACAAAAGAATATACAGAATTTCTAAATCCACTCACTAGTGCAAAATTTCCGGAATTTTTATGCGAAATCGAATTTTCTATCTTTTACCACTCTTTTGACTGACAAGTAAATTTATTGATCCTTAATAATAAATAAACGGAATAAGAAATCTATAGTTTGTCCGTTAGCTTCAAACCGATGTCGGTTGCTGAAGTAAATCAATGATTATTTTCATAAGAAAGTATAATTGCAAGGATCACTTTTGATGGAAACGCGCCAAAACCACATCGAAAAGAGGTTGCTATCAGATCAAAGCAAAAAGAGAGAAGGGGATAATAATTGCAGAGATGGTAAGATGAGCTGCACGAACAGTCATTGCCTCCAATATTGGGAACTACAGATATTAAAATTCAATTAAGAATAGTTAATATAAAGAAAATAGATCCATTTATTTGCTGCAAATGTGAGACGCTTGTGCGATGAGATTTTCAAAAGAATATATAGCCCTAAATGCAAAAATTAGATTATATTTTTTATTAAAAGATTTAACGGATGGACTTAACATTGTTATATCTTAAGCGAAAGACATTATTTATTACAATAGAATCTCGTTTTGAAGTTATACCAGGGATATTATTGTATAGACCTCGTCAACATTAGAACTGCTTTGACCTGATGATTTCGAAGGTTCCTGGTTCGAAACCCGATGTATATTGGTCTCAGGGCCTGTAAATCTGATCGAGGGTCAAACATCCTTCAGCCGTTTTGGAGTGGAATGTCGGAGAAGTGGAACAGGAATATCAGTTGAATTTTAGACTTTTATACATATTTGCTAACATCCATCTAATGATTTTATGAAATTAATAAGGGACTTCCAATTTTGCTAGGTAACTGAATTTGTAATGCCACTTTCTTCCAACAATAGCAAGATCCAGAGTTCAAGCACTTCGTTAACCATAGACATCTGACATAACTTGTGTTTTTTCTCAAAGTCGAGACAAGATATTATCTTGATAAGTTGATATTATTCTGACTTAAAAGAAGCAGCAGAGGTCTGCAGTAGCTGTACGTTTTGTGCTTGCGAAGTACGTCTGGCAATTGTTCCGAAAATAACCATTTTCTGGTTTTTTTAAAAGTAAAAACAGTGCTTTTTTATACATTTTTATAGGAAATCAACATATTAGTGCGCTTTTTTTAAAATCTGTTCCTTCTCAAAGACACCTGTAGTTCAATCCATCCGCTAAAATTCCTCGGCAGGGAAAAGGATTATTTGAAAAAAAAATATTTATATGACAGGCGAAACATGGATATATAACTAGAAAAGGAGAAATTTCACGGCGTCACGGCTTTAATGCAGCAAATAACTGCAACACAGGGTTACAGAGATGAGATATTTCAGCACATCGTAGCACTTTATCCAATAAAATCTCTCCCATGACTAGGGCTTAAACCTCTCTCAATGTGACCACCTATCTCGTGAACCATATATTATATTCGACCTTCAGAAGATTCAAGTAAACGAAGCATTCGCAATCTTTCAGCAGAATTTCATAAACCACATCGGATCAGAAATCCATTCCTGATTTGAATCCGAATGTATCCTCGAACTCTATGAATAATTTTATGCAAGCACAGCTATGTTGTCAATGTTATTGTGAATGTCATTTAATTTGTATTTTCACTTTATCTGGTGTATCCTTTTTTTCACAACAAGAGAACTTTTCACTTAGAGAAAACTCACCCGTAGTGTTTGCACATTGCGCTTTCTGCCACATGTGCTCTGTTTCAATCTAAAGTTAACACTAGTACAGTGCCGAATCCATGATTTGGGGCTGGAGGTGGCTGTGGTCATAAACACTTTGTATCGTCGTAATGAATGCACAATCTCATGACTTATGTAAAGCAAAATACTTTAACTTTAAAGACTTTACTCACTTGACAAAAAGAAACATAAAGAACATTATAATACAATCAATAATTTAATAAGAAATACAATGAAATAACTATCCAAAAAATGACTTCAACCGCGTCAACGCTACAAGTACAATTGGAATGACTAGAAAAGTATGAAAATTTTGGAGCCTGTCAAGCCAGAAAGCAATGTTGACATGTTTTTATTAATTTTTTAAAGGGAAATTAGAATAAAATGTTGTAATGATTTTAAATAAAATCAAGAATTCTGGCTTAGCTCTGGGGGGATGCAGCTCCATAACCCGCTCCTGGATTCGCCACTTGGCTCTGTTGTAATCGTCCTCTAACCACGGTTGGAAATTATAAAGTCATTCCCAGAGTATCATAAAGTATTCTTCAGTATTGTGTACATTGAATAAAATCGTAGAAATATTATATACTTTCTTTATATTACGGGTAAAAACATATTTAAAATTTTAAAATACTGTAAACCACCGTTTATACGTCTTTCAAGAAAATGACGTAAAGCGACGTATGAATGAAAAGACGTATAATCGAAATTTTATGAACTCTTTAATAACGAGTCGACTTTTTTCTTCTAACTCCTTTAAAACCGGGACTTTCTTAGAGGAAGCTACATGAAGTGGACACTCCCAACCTGGGTGGTCATTTCTCCCCGCTACTGCTATAACCTTCCCTTAAGGCGCACGTAAATGTTCTGTAGTGGGCAATAATAATTGGACCCCTACTGCGCTTATCTCCTTAGACATCTCAGAACCTCTCTTCCCCTCAAAAGAATCCACCCGCCTCAGACCGGCCTTCGTCGCTGTTAAGGTAAAATTTCTAGCCCGCCCGGGACCGCCTCTCTCGATGTGAGAGGGTTAAACAACTTTGATTATTAGAAATTTAATGCTACTGATTCAAATTCATTTAAAAATATTAATTTTAAAGTTTTTAAAATAGTACGAGCATAATATTACATAGTATGTAAATCAAGTATTAAATTTAAAAATTAAGCTTTTATATAAAAGTGAGAAAATACATACCTTTATTGTTTATCTTGAGTACAAATTATACATCTCTTATACGATTTATGTGTATGTAAGTAGGCGTTTAAGAAAACCTTTAATCGTCCTTTGACGATTGTCTTTGATTGTCTGTGAATATTAAGAACATCATTATGAATCAAATTAATTTCATTGAATGTTTTTCCACTATTCTTCTGACAAAAGAAATAAGTTCGAAATTTTTCAATGGAGTCCATTGCGTCTTTAAAGAAAAGTAAAATAACTTCTTCATCATCGGTTAAATAAGCACCAGACAATTTGTCTTCTGCTAATTCATCAATTGTGAATAGTTTCGAGATAATGTCTTTATCACACTTCGTATTTTAGAAAGGAGGAGATTTTCACGTTTCATAACGGGGGAAAATGAAGTATAAACCGAAGCTTTGCGATGAATAAATGAAGTACTTTATCATTACAATCAATACGAAAGGACGGAGACTGTGATGAATCAACGTATCAAAAATATAAACGTATAAACGGTGATGTTTTTCATTTTGATGCATTGTTGCAGACCTTCCCCGTTTTATCAAAAATATGCATAATTTATTTCGAATCCGAAAGCGAAAAGTAGTAATATGTATAATTAACACTTTTTAATAAAAAAGAGTTCATAGTGTTCAAAATATATGTAATTTGTATCCGTTTTCTCTCAGAAGTTTCTGAGAAAGTGGCAAATCCAGGATTTGCGTCGGGGGAAGGGGTCTGAGATCATAAAAATTTTGCATTTTCCTGTCGAATGTCAAACCTCATGGCTTATGTAAACCAAAACACTTTAACTTAACAGAAATTACTCACCTGACAATGAGAATCATAAAGAATACTACAATACTTTCGATAATTTAATAAAAAATAAAATGAAATAACTTGCCATAAAATGTTTTCGACTGCGTCAACGCTACAAGTACAAGTTTAACTAAAAGAAAAGTAAGAAAATTTTCGAGACTGTCAAGAAAGAATGCAATGTTGACACGTTTTTATTATTTTTTAACTGGAAATTAAGAACAAACAGTTGTAGTGATTTTAAATAAAATCAAGAATTCTTTTTTAGCCCTGGGGTGCTGTAACCCCATAGCTCCCCGGATTCGCCCCTGCGCCAGTTTGAGGCAAATTTCGTACGAAATATTTTAGTAAGTATTGCTTGAATAGATTTGCTTTAGAATCATTCATATCTGTAATCATTTTCCAAAAGTTGTTTATACTCTTACATTACAGGACGTATAGGGATCTAAATGTCTAGAAGTTGATTGATGTATTTATAAAATTTTACCACTATGGTAGTACAAACATTTTCTATATAAAATTTTTTAATGAGTAATTGAATGAAGTTCGGAAATCATGGTCTCAAGAGTTATTATATAAAGCTTGGATTTTTATATCCGGACTGGTAAATTCAAAGTAGCACTATCATTTGATATGTTTGTATTATCAATATCTATTTGTCTCACGCACCTTTTAAATTGTATATCTAACTTTTGGAGACTGCTTTAATTTAATTAGAGGAAACTACGATTGAGGGACGTGAATTTGGACGAATTTTGATATATTTTAACTTAGTTTTCTTTTCAGTCACAAAAGTAATTGTCTTCACGGTTAAGCTCTTCCAAGAGGTTTTTCTTTCTTCTTTTGTTGCTATTGGACTACGCAATTTTTTGTTTTCGACCATCAATTTAATAATTGAACTCTCTGTTCTGTGTAATCTATATCTGGCCAAATGTGGAATTTTGCGGGTTTTATTTTGCTTCTGAAATACTTCAGTTGTTGCTTTCGGAGATTTCTATGATTTGAGATATTTTCTCCTGATACGATGCTTGCATTTATTTTCAACTCTCTATTGACTCTATCTCATTACTACTGGAATTGCGTGGATTATCAGCCGTGCTCAGTTAATGTTGGCGAGAAGTATTATCCGGTTTACAGTTATCTGTCTAACCTGTTAGTGGTTTTTATCGAAATTGTATAGTCGTCTGGATGTCTCAAGTGTATTTCTTTAAGGGAACTGGGACGTTATACAACTTCAAAAAATCGATTTTTTAATCAGTCTCAAAAAATAGAGCATTTTTTGCTGATTCCAGCAATATATAATATGTATAGGTCCGAGATGCCGAAAGGCGCTAAAATAAAATTTAAAACTTGAGTGCATTGGTCATGTCCAGAAAAGAATGGGAACCAGGTTGAGAAATTTGAGAAATAAATTGAAGTCGACTAAGCTGTCAGATGGAAAGAAAATTTCTGGGCGTGGTCGGCTAACAGATGCACAAATTCTGCTAATCCAAAAATATTACGGATTAGCAATAAGAAGAAACACTTCAAAGTCAGTCAATGAGATGTCCAAATCAATTTGGGCTATATATTTCCACAAACTATCAACAGATGCCAACCTCAACATGGTTTGTGTCCTATGGGATCTGACAGCTGGTGCGGGTTCAACAAAAGTTTAGTATCTGGTGAAAAGTATTTTCATAAACATTCTCTACCAGAACCTGTTTTACTAGCAACTAAGAGAGTGTTTAGGGAGTTAGCTGATAAAAAGCTTCTGTCAAAATGCATCCATGGGCAAACTCAAAACCCCAATGAGAGTTTCAACAATTGTGTATGGGAAAGAATTCCAAAAAACACATTTGTTGGTATCAATACATTAAAAATTGGAGTCATGGATGCTGTGTTATGCTTCAATGACGGTGTTTATAGTCGTACTGAAGTACTCAAAAATTTGGGTATTACACCAGGAAAAAACACTTATGATTCATTTTAAAAAATTGATATGCTTCGTATCAAAGAAGCTGAATTTATGTTTCAGAAAGCTCGTAAAGAGGCTAGAACTCTGAAACGGCAAATTAAAAGAGTTTCTGAACTTTCAGAAACATCCAAACAAGATGAATATGGTGCAGGGAAGTTTTAAAAATAAAAATATATATTTTTTTGCAGGTAAATATTTAGTTTTTGCAGTTTTCTCAAAACATGTGCTTTTTCCATATTTAGGTATTCTTAGAAAACATTCTTTCAATTGAATATGTATGAAATTTTATATTATAATACTTATGACTACTATGCATCTATTAAATTTTTATTTGTACATTTCTGGTCAGTAATATAATTTTAAGGTGATATTTTTAATGAAAAAAAATCACGTATTTTTGAGATTTTTCAGTTGTATGCTATTCAATATTTTTAAAATTTTATTTCTAATGTATTATATTGAAAATTACTTCACTGCCATTATTGAGCTTTTATTCACATATTATGCTAACTTTAGAGTGATTTTTGACAGAATTCTGTTTTCTGAGCGTACCAATGTAAAGCTATGTGTACTAAATACGTTCTATTGGAGCACATTTTCGAATTGCTAGTAAAATACAAATACTCTAAGTTACAAATATTTTTAAGCTGTTCTATATTGAAAACATCATATTATTTCTATGTGCACAATATTTAAACTAAGATATGATTTTTACTTAGAAAAAAAACCCATTGTTTACTACTGAAATTTCGACAATTTTGTTTGTCGAGAAAATCAATATGCTTCGTATCAAAGAAGCTGAATTTATGTACCAAAAAGCTCGTAAAGATGCTAAACCAATTAAAAATCAAATTAAAACTGTTTCTGAACTTTTATAAATATCAAAACAAGATGAATATGGTTCAGGAAAGTTTTAAAAAAAATTAAAAAATTATTTTTTGGCAGGTTAATATTTAGTTTTTGCAGTTTTCTCAAAACATGCTTTTTCCATAATTAGGTATTCTTAGAAAACATTCTTTCAATTGAATATGTATGAAATTTTATATTATAATACTTATAACAATTATGAACCTGTTAAACCTTGTTTTCTACATTTCTAGGTTGTAATATAATTTTAAGGTGATATTTTTAATGAAGAAATCACGTATTTTTGAGATTGTTCTGTTGTATGATATTCAATATTTTTTTCAAATTTTCATTCTAAATGTATTATAATGAAAATAAGTTTACTGTCATTATTAAGCTTTTTTCACATATTATTCTAGTTTTGGAGTGGTTTTAGGCAGAATTGTGTTTGTTTTCTGAGCGTTCCAACGTGAAGCTGCTTGTTCGAAACACGTTCTATCAGCACACATTTTCGAATTGCTGTAAAAAAACAAATACCTTAAGTTAAAAAATTTTTAAACTGTTTTATATTGAAAACATCATATTTTTTCTATGTGCGCAATATTTTAATTAAGATATAATAGTTACTTGGAAAAAATTCCCTTCGTTTACAACTGAAATGTTGACAATTTTCATTGTCGAGAACGTCCCAGTTACCGTAAACTTTCAAATAGTAATACATTTATGACTGGTGATCCCTAGCCCCGGTTTTTATTTGAAGTTCGGATGTTTATATCCGGGCTAGTAAGAGATTAGAACTATCTTCTGATATTGTTTATAAACTTCCTATTCGGCCATAGGGCGCGGATGGTTTTAATCGTCGGCGGGGAAGAGAAAAAACTGTTCCATTGTAAAAACATTTCAAAGTTCAAAACGAATAAAAATACAATCCTCAAAAATATTAATATTTGTAATACACAAATACTTATACAGTGGCATCAAATACGGACTTTTCGTGAGGGAACTGCAACCAAACAGAAGAAACACAAAGAGTAACCAAACTAATAAAGAAATATCCATTTTTTTCCCTGAAAGGAAATGCTCCTAAAAACGTCCTTGATCCCCATAGTATAAAAAAAAATCCTACTAAAATTTCTAATCTGTAGTTAAAGAATTGAAGATCTGCCTTCAAATTTCAATTACTTGAAAAAGACTTTTCAAAAGCAAAGGATTTTTTACCCGAGATTTAAACCAAATGGTTTATGCTCATTGACAGGAACGCCGTAATGGAATATGGCTGTGATTTGTTACAAAACAAAGATTGATTATTAATAAATAATTTTTTATGAACGATGGACAAGGACTCCTTGTCATCCACAACAGTCGCGGAATCACTCCATTAAATGCTATAATTAAAAAGTTCGTTTTCTTTGTAATGTTTTTCTCAAATAATGAATAAAGAGCAAGTAAATTCAAAATTACACCACGACTCTGCGAAATTTTTACCAAATTGATCGGCCAATTCATTTCCTGGGTTCCAGCATGTGCCTTCATGCAGATGACGCTAAATTTGAGATAGTTTAAATTTCAAACCCTATGTCGTTATCCTTTTATTTCATGTATCCCATTCTTTAAAAAATTCAAATACCCAGAGCCCCTCCCCACCGTAGTGTTCGCCCTTTGTATTTGCGACAACATGTTCCAATCTAGAGTTAACGCCAACCAACGTATGAGGCTGATCTGAGAGACTGACAATTTTCTTAATTAATAATTTATTACCACTGCTTTAAAATAAACTTTTTTATTTAAATTTTTTTAAAAAATAAGCAAAGTTGAAATGTCTTGAAGCCGAAATATCGCTTTTATTTAAACCTCGGATTTTATATCTGGGCTGGTAAATGCAAATCAGAAGTAATTTAAAATTTTCAAGAAATATGTTTTTGACCCATACAGTCAGATCAGTTTAATAACTTATTAATATAGAATCTATAATTTTATAACACTCGAAGTAAACTTTGGAAAATACTTAAATCTGTCTAAGAAATGAATTCATTGAAATTGATACAAATGCGTATCCAACAAATTTCCTCACTCTATTTTTTAAATAATAGGTTATGTACCGTCATGAAAGAAAAAATAAATTGTAAAGCTAGTAGAATTTTTTTTCTTCCGGGATACGATTTTTCATTACGAAATTTAAATTAAAATACAATAAAATATTTTGCAAAAATGACATATATAATTTAACTGATTTTAGAAGTGCAAATGTTCGGATATTGTTCTTCATTCTACGATGCGAAATAGCTGATCACACTAGCTTTATTTTTGTTAATATTGAGACTCAATATAAAATTTGAATTTTGAATCGTCCATTCAAATTAAATTATTTGGTCCACTTAATTGTTGTGAAGAATTACATGAATAACAAACAAAAAATGAAATCGGCATATGCATATTCAGGGGTTTTGTACATCTACTTGAAATTCAACTTAGTAATTTATTTTGGAGATATTCATTTCCATGTTGCGCACATGCATCTTCTGCTTTTTAAAAGAATACACTAATTCCTTGATTTAGTGATTAACATCGAAATTGAATGCGTCTCGGATATAGATGTCTCGTTTGATAGGTGTCTAGTTATTATATATCAAAAATAATCAAGAATAATGTTTTTTTCCAAATTCCGTATTTCTAGTTTGAAAAGTATATTTTCACAAACCTCGCCACATATGATTACAAGAGATTATTTATCTTTTCTCTGTTTTTCTGCTAGCACTAATTTTTCTTTGCTGTCCCTATTTCTATTTATGTCATGAATATTCAATAATTTTTTGTGTCTATTTGATTAATTTAAAACGCCACTTTAAACCAATTGTAGATAAATGCGGGTGTTCACTTTTCATGCAGCGCCTATTTGGAAGACAAGTGGATGCGCCGTTAGACGCATTTAGCTTATTCTGTTGCTCTTATTCCTGTATACATCAACTATCATGTTCTCGAAACAGTATCATGGTGGCACAGGATAAAATAAAAGAAGTATTATTCAACACTAAAAAATATTCCTAATTTTGTATTTCATTTAAAAATTTTAAATTCATGAATGACTATTATACTACTGTACTAGATATGTGAAGAAAAAACAAAATATAAAAGAACATTCGAAGATTTTTTTATCAAATCAAAATTTAAATAAATATGAACAAACAATCCTGTAGCCAAAGTGTGGAGGTTAAAAAATGTCAATGAATCTGAATAAATATATTTCGCCTTTTACGATCCATCCCCCTTCCCGTTTTCACAACGCATCTTAGTATGCGTTTAAAATGCGCAGGAAATAAACGCTTGCGAAATATAAAACAGAAAAATCACACAAGTGCAGTCTCGTCCGCATTACTTTAAGACCATAGTGATGACGGATGGTAGGTTGGTTGATGTTTAATGGCGCAAGAACCATTCTTGGCTAAACTGCGACAATCAAATGGTAAGACTGAACTTCATTAGTTAAAAGTAGATGAGACAAAATAAAATTTAGATGAAACTCAATGTTATATAATTTGTTTAAAATGTACCATAATGTGACAATATGAGCTAAAAATGTTAAATATATGTAAAAAACCAATAGCCTTTTAAAAGTTAAAAATACTTTGGTGGTGATTTTTACCCACGTAGTCTTGGAAGGTTAGAGACGATGAATGAAAATAATGATCACGATGAGTTTTAAAAGAAGAGCATTCGACAAAAATATTATTAACAGTAAAATTCTCATGACACGTGGGACGCAATGCTGCTCTTACGCCAAAATTAAGATGTTTATGAGAGAAGCGAGCATGTCCCATGCGGCAGTGATGACGGAATTGACCGAAGTGATTTTCGTTGCGTTGTTTGAGATATAGGTGCCACAGCACAATCGGATGCAGTTATCGACCGAATTATGCAAAAGTGTAATTGATGGTTCCTAAGCCTTTTTTTCAATCAGAAGGTTGCGTGTTCTATCACGTCCGGGTCACCAATATGTTGGCTTCGAATTATTTTGAGCGCGAAAGAGTGAACAAAGGTTCGCTTAGCATATCAAATAATAAATGTGAATTCTCCATTTCAATCAGCGTTTATTTTTAAGCTTTCAGGCAATGTATCTACACCGGAAATCATCTTCTTTCAGAAGAAAAAATTCTTTTCACTGTTGCCAAAAAAATACATAATGAACAAATTAAATAAATTTTATAAAAGATATTTACAAACAGAAGATAAATGTTGCGTAAGCTACGATTCAGCTACTACAAGCATGAAGAAAAAACTTGGCGAGATAACGTGTTAATCTCCCAATTGGTCTACATTTTGATGACGTCATATCAGATAAAGAAAAAAACTTGGGGTCTCGGTTGTTTTCAAGTCAGAAATTAATAGTCAGTACCCCAAAGTTCGCAATTTCTGCCAAAACTGAAATATTCTTTGGGTAAGTGACTTTCATTGCGATGTCTTTGCCACCGTATATTGATTCTTAAAAATTACTTTGACAATTGAAAACACTACTACTTTTCCACTAAAAATTATTCCTACGCATAAATATAAATGTAGATTTAAAACATATAATATAGTGGTAGAAAAGGTTAACTTGTTTTCCATAATAAACTGAAAATAAATATCCAACACTTTTACAGTGGTCAATATATTTAATTATGGTTTTTAAAACTCTAAAATGAAAAACTATCTATGACTTCAGCATTGTCGTGATGTGCTTTCTTATTGCAACGATGCTTTAATTACTTTCGAAATCATGTCTGTATATAAATGATTCTATCTTTCAGAAAGAATTTTTATTCAAGAAAATTGCATATAATTTAATAATGAATTCATATATTTCATTTCATAACGAAATCAAGAAATGTATAGCATAGAGCTCTTGAAAGGGCGTTTTCGATAGATCTTTACTACGCCGTGGGCCATTTGCAAGATCAGTAACAGCTTGACTTATATAGTTCATTAGCTGAACCCAGTAATGCTTTGCTATTGCTAGATTTGAGAAAATATATAGATTAAATGAACACAATTGAAAATTTGATATCGATTATTGTTTCTACATAAAATTAGATATCTAAATATATAAAATACAGTGTTCGTGCGTCTGTTTTGATGTGTGTACATCGATTTACTTGATCACTTGAATTTCCAATAAAATATATTCGCAGAAATTTGTGGTCAGCATCCTTAACTGGAAACAAAGAGCGTTCGTATGTTATATTTTGTTTGTTAGCGTCAAAAACGCCATCAGTTGTAGTTTGTCAGAGATTGGCTAATTAGATTTTGTCACAACGGTTAAGGATTTGCGATTGGTCCATTCTGTAAGTCGATTAATGGCCGTGAAGGCTGCGCCACCGCCCAGGAAACTCGTAAATTGCGACCATTATCGAATATGTTTAGTAAATTATTTTAGAGATGTAGAGAAATTGTTTCACAGTGTCTCTTGTAATCATGGGATTTACAGCGTACGTTCCGATACACTATTTTAGTATTATCAGAACTTAATTATCTGTTGACTAATAAAGTAAATTTAATTTTTGCAAACGTTGAATGTGATGTCACCTTTATTGTAGTTAAGAAAGATTGATTTTATGACTCCAAAATATTTGAAATAATTAATTATAAATCAAAAGTTAAAAAGTGGACAATAATTAAAGTAAAAATGTTGTATTTTTCAGTAGATAAATAAGAGTGTATTTTTAAGAATTATTTTTAATTTATTTGCTTTACTTATTCAGTGTTCGATTAAAATTTTAAATTATTGGCTACGAAACAAATCAAAATATTTTACGAACAAAATTCGAGTTAAGAAATCTCCAAAACAAACAAAGAAAAGAAAAAAGAATCTTTCACGTTTCTCTTCATCGCAGATATAATAATGGATAGGGTAAGTAGTAAATATGATCTCGTATCTGACATAGATGGAGTTAACACTGACGCAACTTGGTTATACCATTGCTAACATTAAAAAAAACTCTGTTGCGATGAAATGTCCATTTCCGTAGAATGAAATATGCAAAACAAATCCGATAAATAATCAAAAAGGAAAAATCATACTCTGTTTTTGTAAACATGTGTAACAGAAAAATTGTATCAGAATTCACCTTTTTGTTAAAGACCATTTCTAACTTTTTATCACTTTGAAATGCTGCAAACTGTCTTAAATATAGAACAAGTCACTTTCATGAGATTTCATTGTTTTTATAAATAGATGATAAATCGCCGGAAAACACATGTTAACTTATTACCAAAAAAATCTCAGGGAGAAACGAGAAATGTTCCGAAACCCTCAAAAGAAAACGAAGAGCTTTACAGAATCTCTTTAAATCAACCCCTTCATTTTGGCAGCAGTATACAAGAGAGTAGATATCGAAGAGCCTTATGTTTTGTTTAATTTGGATTCACAGACCGTTTCCGGTAACATTCTGATTTCAGCAATCGCCAAATCCATTTCAATACTGCACCAAGTTCGAACCAGTTCTTTCTTTACTAAATAAAGCATTGAAATCTGTGTTCTTTGAGTTAATTTAATCCTTTTTATTTAAAATGGCTTAAAGAAAACGACTCTTAAAACGGGTAAATTCTAAATGTAATTAGCTGAATTATTTGGTTAAAAATATAACCGCCAAGCTAGCCTTGGAAGTCCCCAAAAACAGGGATAACAAACAATTATGGCAGCCTTTCCACAAAACTAGGTTCTTAATTTAAGGAAACATTGAGAGTTACATCAATAAGAACATGAAATTTAATAATTTCAAAGTATCCTCAAGCCATAACATTAAAAAACTCTACTTTAAACATTAATTATCCTCTTGAAACAGAGTGTTGAAGATTAACATTGACGAAGCATCACACCGAAAGTTGGTCGGTGTTAGGGAAGTTCTACATTACCCCAAATAAACAAAACAGAAAACTCTTCCATAGAAGGAAGATATTTTTCCGCTGCACATTGAATCAAAAGATTCGAAACTATGTAAGAGTAACAAAAAGCAAGAATAAAATAAGTAAAGATAAATATTACACGGGGGGACGAAACACGCAGGAGAAGGAAAATATTCAGGAAATAAGCAAAACCAAGCGATTGTGTTCTTCGACGGTTTCGTACACTTAAATGATGTGTCGAGTTTTGTGTTAAGTTTCCTAGGATTGTGACGAGAATCGAGTGTAGATTTTGAAAATCTTTCAACCCATCTTCCTAGAAAAGAGATCAAAAGCTATGAGATCTTCGAAAATTAATCCGAGTTTAATATTTACGAGATATATGTTCGAAGACACCACAAAAAACAATAAATAATTAGGGAAAAGATTAATCAAAGTACAGTTTAGTGGCCAATTAAAAGTCACATTATTTTTTATGAATATGGAAGATTTAGATTGGACAAATATGTAACACTGTTGAAAAGAAGATAATTTTGATACGTTTGCAACGTGAACTCATGATTGAGTGGTTGTCTCTACTTTTGCTTCAACATTTAAGTAAATCCGTCAGTCTCATGAATAAAACCAGAAAAAAACAAGTGTTCCCTGTCTTTAATGGTCACTACAGCATGATAGCTAGAACTATGTTTTATATGTTATGCTGTGTTATAAACTTTTATGCGGATTTGCTACTTATCCTGGGGATATAAGATAATATTTTGGATAAAGATATTTTGAGAAATTTATTTTCAACCGATGTTGGTTTCTGAAGTAATTCAATGATTATTTTGATAAGAAAGCAAAGTTGCAGGGAGCACTTTTGAAGTGAAAGGCGCCAAAACCACATCAAAAACAGGTTCCTATCAGAACAAAGCACAGTCATAAACACCGATATCGGGAACTAAAGGTATTAAAATTCAATTCAGAACAGTTAATATTAAGAAAATAGATCCTTTTATTTTCTGCAAATGTGAGACGCTTGTTAACTACATGATCAGTTGCTCAAAAGAATATAAAATAATTAACGCAAAAATTAGATTATATTTTTTATTAAATTATGCAACTGAAAGATATAACATTGTTATATCGTTAGCAAAGGACATTTATTTATTACAATAGAATCTCGATTTGAAGTTATACGAGGGATATTATTCAATAGACTTTGACAAAATTAGAGCTGCTTTGACCTGACGATTTGGAATGTACCAAGTTCGAAATCCAATTGGAGCAAATATACTCCTTGAATTTGAGCCTCATGCCCTCGAAATCTGATCGAAGGTCAAACATCCTTCAGCTGTTTTGGAGTGGAATTTCGGAGTAGTGGAACTGGAATATCAGTAGAATTTCGGAAATTTATACATATTTTCTAACTTCCAGCTAATGATTTTATGATATTAATAAGGCACTTCCAATTTTGTTGTGTAACAGAACTATGCCACTTTCTTCCCAACAATAGCAAGATCCGGAGGTTTGGAACATTGAGTTCAAGCACTCCGTTAACCCATAACATCATCGATATCTGCCATTACTTGACTTTTTTTTCAAAGTCGAGACAAGATGTTATCTTGATAAGTTGATATTTTTCTGACTTAAAAGAAGAAGCAGAGGTTTGCGGTAACTATAGATTTCGTGCTTGAGAAATACGGATGGCAATTGTTTCAAAACTTACAAGTTTCCAGTTTTTTTAAAGTAAAAACAATGCTTTTTAACATTTTTACGGGAAATAAAACTATTAGTGTGCTCTTTTTCATTAGTGTGCTCTTTCCATTTTGATTATCTTTAATTGCATTTCAAACTTTAGTTATAGAGTAGCAAAATCTTTTGATGGAAATATCACCTGACTTCTTATATTTAAATTGGAATTTTTGCCACGTAAAATCTAAACAAAATTAATTAGTTACTTTTATTTTATCCTGATATTCTTAAAAGTATTTATGAGTAAAAACATAATAACAAACCATGTGGCCAAAAGTGGAACAAGTGTTGTACCCCTTTAAGCCACATGCATGGCCAAAAGTGATATAACACTTGTTTTATATATTATTACAATGTTACATCAATTTATTTGCTGCTCTAAGTATGTATATATTATAAATAAATCAGTAACTTTATATAACATCTTTTATTTGTAAAGTTAAATTCCATTTTAAGAAGATATTTCTTATTAATCTTTATTAATAATGTAGAGATTTTCCAGACGAAAATTTCATACTCTTTTGTATAAATAAAATATAGAAAGCTTTTCTGATAAGCATCTTAGCTAATATTTTATTTAGAATATCAAAATATTTTTATCTATTTTAATTATCACAACTTGACACAAGATAATGCACGCTAATTGATTAATTCGTAATGCCACTTTCTTCCCAACAATAGCAATATTCGGATGTTAAGAATCCTGAGTTCAAGCACTCTGTTAACCCAAAGCATCATCGATATCTGACATAACTTGACTTTTTTTTCAAAGTCGAGACAAGATGTTATCTTGATAAGTTGATATTTTTCTGACTTAAAAGAAGCAGCAGAGGTCTGCGGTAACTATAGATTTCGTGCTTGCGAAGTACGGATGGCAATTGTTGCAAAACTTACCAGTTTCCAGTTTTTTTAAAGTAAAAACAATGCTTTTTTTATATTTTTACGGGAAATAAAAATATTAAGGTGCATTTTTTTCAATCCGGCACTTCTCACAGAAACCTGTAGTTCAATCCATCAGCTGAAATGCCACCAAACGGAAAAAGATTCTTTGTGAAAAAATAATTAAGTTCGAATGTCGCCCACTTTCGAAACCTAGAGATACAAATAAAAAAGGAGAAATTTCACTGCAACACTTGGTTACAGAGATGATATTTCAGTACACCTTTAGCACTTCATAAAATAAAATCTCTTCCACAGCGAGTCTTAAACCTCTTTCAATGTGACTAATTATCTCGTGAACCACGTATGGCATGCGACTTTCAGAAGATTTATGCAAATAAAGAATTAGCAATCTTTCAACAGAATCTCGTCAACCACATCGCATCAGAAATCTATTTCTGATATGAATCCTAATATATACTCGAACTCTATGAATAATGTTATGCAATCGCAACTATGTTGTTAATGTTTTTGTGAATTCCATTTAATTTGTATTTTCATTTCATCTGGTGTATCCTTTTCTTTTCTAAAAGTCACTTACAGAGACCTACCCAGTAGTTTTTTACCATTCCGCCTCCGACCACTTGTGTTCTGATCCGTTCTAAATTTAACGCCAGAATTAGGCAATTTTCTTACGAAATAATATAGAAAGGGTTGATTGAATAGATTTGCTTTAGAATCATTCATATCTTTAATCATTTTCTAAAAGTAGTTTACACTCATACATTGCAGGACGTATATAAACCCTAATGTCTAGATGTTAATTGATTAATTTAAAAATATTACCACTATTTAAATGCATATGTTTCCTATATATAATTTTTTATATAAAGAAAAATTCGTAACGGATACTGGTTTTATTGTAGCTATTATATAAAGCTTGGATATTTACATCCGGGCTGGAAACACAAATTCGCACTACCTTTGATGTTGATGAATTATCAACATCTATGAGCCTCGCGCACCTCCTAAAGTATACAAAGAACTTTTGGGACTCTGCTTTCCTTCAACTAGAGGAAACTAAGATTGAGGGATATGAAATTGAACGAATTTTGATATACTGTTAGGTACTTTTCTTTTCAGTCAGAAAAGTGAATATCTTCAAGGTTAAGCTCTTTCAAAATGTTGTTTTTCATTTGTTGCTATTGAATTGCGCATTTTTATTTTTTCGACCTTCAATTTATTTATTGAACCCTCTGTTTTGTGTAATCTATATCTAGCAAAATGTAAAAGTCTGCGTGTTTTATTTTGCTTCTGAAAAACTTCAGTTGTTGATGGCGGAGATTCCAATGATTTTAGATATTTTTTTCTTGATATGCTTTTGTAATTTATTCTCAACTCTCTCAATTTTATTATTACTAGAAATGCGAGGATTATATACGAGTACCCAGTTAATGTTGACAAGAATTTTTATCCATCTTACAGTAATCTGTCTAAGCTGTAAGTGTTGTATATCGAAATTGTATAGTCGTCTGTATGTCTCTGGTGTATTTCTTCCATACAAACTAAGTGTGGATCCATTCTTGAGTGAAATACTTAAATTATTAATTTTAGAACCCCCTGAAGTTCTGAGCCTCTCCTAAACTTCAGAATAGTCAAAGCTGTTATAATAAAAGTGGTATCTAGTTATATTACAGTCAGTACATGCTATGCAATAAAAAAATTGCAACGCCTCTAACGTCAAAATTCGAAGTTAGCTGTCTTAACTCAAAAACGAAAAGAAATACGCGAAAAAATTAAATTACTTAGCTGTAAAGCATAATCGATTTAAAGCAAAAAGGCATCATTGCCACATGAATGCTAAGGATAATAGCCATAAAACGCATATTTATTTAGTCGCGATTTCAATTTGTTGCGTCATGCGTTTACAATATTCTTCTCAAACGACCGCATCTTGAAACTTTTGAATGAATTTGGCACTCATCTATATTGGCGAATACGTTTGCGGGCACTACTGTCATGGGATAATGAGACAAGTTACTCGAGACTTAGATAGTTCAATGACTCTACTACAGTGACAGTGCCTTTTCAGACTCAGAGTAAAAATAATACCTGAATTAGAAAAAGCCTTGTAATATGCTAAATAGTGATTTAGATTTGGTCAGTGAGCCAGATGAGTTTAAGATTTTCAGCAGTTAATCAATTCAAGCTCGGGGTAAGTCGTATTTCAACTTTATCACTAATCATTTTGAAGTACAGCAAAGGTTTCTTTCAGACATACTATAGATATATGAGACATGTATAAATAATACCAGCAAAAATAATTTCATAGTCGCATTTTATACTTAAATCATTCAAATGAACGAAAAGGATCTCCAGATGAATGATAAATCACGAAAATTGGAAAAATAAATACTTACTTTAAAAGCAATTTTCCATTACTACCTTAATAAGAGATTACCCGGTTATAGTAAAACATCAAATGAATGTAACCATCTCTGCAAGATATAAGGCAAATCACCAGTAATCATTGCACATTAGCAAGTTCACACCATAGCGAAGCAAATTCAACGGCGTTTTCGAAATACATACAGTGGACACAAAATTATAGTCATGAAGAATTCTTTATATATTGAGAATGATGGTTGTAAACTGTTACATAAAAATGGGGTGGGGTGAACAGAGACATTTATTCAGTGTGGTATTACTGGTGCAGGTTTAACTGAATCATGCCTGACATCTTCACATGTTACAAGATCTAGATATACTCATGAAGTAACTCTAGTAGTATTCCATTGCCTTCAAAACTAGACATACAAGAAATACTGCCAATACATATTCGATAATGAGTCTAAAGATAAAATAGAGTGGAAAAAGAGTATAGTGCAGGATCTCATTTGTTCAGCTTCTGGGAGAATGTTGTAGAGTTTGAGTCAATATTGCTTCAACTAGTATTCCTTCTACCAACTTCAAGTAAACATATGCTTGGTGCAGTATTGCAAAATTGGCTCTTGCGCCAAAAAATTCCTCACAATCAACCAACTGTAAACTTCAAGCTGTTTGCTGTCACACTAAAGAAGATATGCCCTATGACTGTCACTTTGGATGCTGTGCTTTTCTCATGATGGTTGCCTGTGTTTATTCGAGATCTTGAAGAAATACCAAACATTTATCTGTCATTATATTCGGAGTTTCTAGGAGGTAAATTTACTAACATTAGAACAGCATCTGACTTTTCTGCCATACTTTATGACAGAATAACAAGAAAATTAAAAGCCAAGGAGGAGTTATAGGACCTCTAGAAAATGAAGCTGGTCTCCTAAAATGAATGGTATCGGATTCCGATTTTACAAGGATTATAACAGAGTTTCAGGAAGCTTCCTTCACTGAATCTGCGGATGACCTAGAAAGATCACATTATTAAAATTCACGAGTTTAAAACCGCATATTTATAAAATCAAATAAATCATATGTATTTGTTCGAAACTTTTCGAAACACAGCTGTTTCTTAAATTATCGATTTATTTTAGATTTCATTCTCCGTTTTTATATCATCATTCCTGTTCTGTCTTATAGATAAATAAGATAAATCTCCCTAATTTATAATGAAAATTGGATTATGAAAAGCTAGAAGAAAAAAATCAATGAATAGTAGAAGTTCAGATTCAAACAGTTAATAATCAATTCAACTGTCTCGTTCTAAATGTGACTATACTTAGAAAAGTGAATAAATAATATAATGTTCCATAACATGTTGCCATGTAATTCCGTTAAATGTTGCGATTAATGTACCTTCATTTATATTTTTTTAAAATTTTGCATGTCTAATTGTATTCGTATTTTAATGCTATATTTATGACTCAATTTATTTTAATTAATATGTATAATGGAAAATTTACATTTCAAATTAATTTTTTATCAGTAATCATTCTTTATAGATTAATTTCATATAATTAATTAAATATATTGAAAATAATTTTAAAAATGTTTAATTTATCTTATTGGCCATTATTGATGTATGAAAGAATGGGTTCTGCAATTGCCAATTAAAATAAAAAAATTGCACAACAGTTTCAGTCATATAGTATTTAAGTAAAATTATTTTTATACCCTCTAATTATTAGGATTTATTGGATTTCATCTCCCTTTTTTAATTTCTTTTGAATATCTCGAAATCTATTCAATTTTCAAATTATATGCAATAATAAAATTAAAGATCGTGAAATTCCGTAGAAATGTATGCTTTTATTTCTTTTCTAACTTTAATAGTTTCCGAGAAAATGGTTGTTTCAAAAATTTTGTCATCTTGGATTTTATCCCTTTTTTTAGATTTTCTTAAATATCTCGAAAACTATTAAAGCTAGAGGAAAACTAAACGCATGTATACGCTCTTTAATTTTTTAAATCAATTGTAATTTGAAAACTGAATAGTTTTCCAGAGTTTCAGGAAAAACTAAAAAAAGGAAGAGTTGAAATTCAAGATGGCGCTGCAAGCTCACCCCCAGGACTGGGGACTTTTAATATATTCATCAGAAGCCCGTCTCTAAGATGTGTACCAATTTTCAAAACTATACGATTTATGTCTTTTGCAAACCCTTCGTTGACTGGAATATCAACTACGATTTTTTGACACAAAAAATTTGTAAAAAATAAATTTTGCAATTTTTCAAAAAAATATCATTTTAGTATAATGATAAATATGTTCTTTACTTGTACAAAAAATTTCAAACATGGATCGATAAGAGATTTTGAGAAAGGTTACATCCAAGTAACAGCGTTAGGGTTAAAGGACATGGGGTTCCAACTCCCCTTAATCCAGAAACCAACACTTTTCCGTTCCTCCAGACATGTACGTTTCCCTGGCGATACCTGCCAGAATTCGCTACGACTGCTATAACCAGAGATTCAGAAAAGAGTTCTGCATTCAACTTTTCTCGTCGACTACCCAAACAGAACTAACCAAAATGGCGTCCCGCTCCGAGACGTCATTAGGTTTACAAGAATAAGTGGCGATGGGATGCCACAATTTTGTCCGCCTTAAAAAAAGTGTGTTTAAAAAGTTGTTTTATTAAATTTATTTTAAGAACTACTTATAAAATATAAGAATAAATGGAACTGAATTGTCTTGGTTAAGCCGGACTCTTTCCTGTATTTAAACTTGCATTCTTCCCCTCTAAATGATAAATCTGAATTTGAAAACAATCACTCGAATGCCATTTAAAAGTTTGCAAATTAGTATTTTTTAGAAATAAAAGCACTGACTTCTCATCCTATTTTATCTATTATAGAATAGTTTAAGACCCTCCCACCCCCTCATTTTTTTAGAAAAGCCGCTGTAATTTAGACCTGATCTGCTTTCTTTCCTCATCACCTTTGTTTAATAAATATAAATTTGATTTCAAATTTTTTTCTTCCGAATACCACGCAAAAGTAGGAAACAGAAATAGAAAGCAAGAAACTAATATATGTAATTGAAAAATAATAAATTCTGAACTTGTTCTTGACGATAGATGAATTCTTTTCGAGCGAAACACTCCGCGCACGTCTTCTCGGATTAATCTTAATACAGACGCTAGAAAATATAGTTTCATCAAATACAATATTCACGATCGTTTATACAGAGGAATCTCAGGAATCCGAACTGATTAGGGCTGGATTATTCGTTAAAATACCCTTGACATACCAAATGCAGTAGAGTTTGGGTGATCTTTGAAAGAGTACGGAGTATCATCTAGCAGGCTTGGTTCCTTACCTCAAAACAAGATAAACGCTTTTGTTTCTGTTAATTAATGTGCCGTATTCGTTCTCAAATATCAATTGAAATGTTTCTTTTAAGTTAGGAATGCAAACTAACTTTTTTCTGAGTCCTAATTGTTATTTTCCTTCATTTTTAATGAACATTTTTCAGAAAATTAAAAAAAGATGTTCGGATTCTCCGAAATTTGGATTTCCGAGGTTCCATTTCATTACCATTCCTAGGAAAGAGTAGATGATGGTCCGTGCGGGGAAAGTCAACTCCAACGGACAGTGTGAACTCGAAACCAGAAACTGTTGCTATACAAGGAAGAGGGCTTTCCTCGGATGGCTGACGTCATTCACCGGGAGTTCTGGTTTCGGAATGAGTGGTGAATGGCTGTTTTTCGAAACTAATATGGTGCGAAAACGAAATTAACGAATATTTATCACAACGATAATTATCTAGTTTGCTGCTTGGTATTTCGGTAGACTTCAACAGATCCAAAACGCAGGTTATGCATTTTAAATGTTTATTGCATAGATTAGACGACACATTACAGCACACACAAAAAAGAACATTAAACACAGATTAAAGCACTTATTACGCCATTATTCC
>BGPR01009730.1:6027-56049 GCA_013235015.1 Araneus ventricosus
GTGTATTATCAATTAGGAATATTAATTAATCAAGGCTTAATTATTAATTTCAATTAGTTTAATTAATATAATTCTTAATTGAACTTACTTGGACGATTTCGATGCAAGATGGTGACAAAACTTCTAACTCCTCCGAGCCGGGGATCGAAACCGCGTTCATAGAAATAAAAGGCAGTCGCTCTAACCACTAGACCACCGGAGACTTCATACAATGATGTAAAATAATCTATTTGAGTTTTAAAGTCACTATAGCTCTAGTGGCGCCACCTAGTGGTGTAAAAATCAACTATTGCCAGAACACCTGTTTTAAGGTTAGCTTTCATGAGTGACAACAGGTTACTGCAACATGTGTAAGCAATAGCGGAGATGGAACCCTATTAAAAACATGAAATGAATGCAATAAAATTACATTTAAGAAAAGGGAAAGTTATCATACGGAAAGCAATACCGTATGACGAAAAATAGAATTTGAACTGACGGTTTTAAACCGTTTATGGCTGGAGCGGAAAACGGTGAAAAACCGTTTTGTCAACAAAACAGCTTTAAACCGTCAAATATACGGAAAAAGTCCGGAAAAAAAACGGATAATTTTTACAGTGTATTTCACCAAAGGATAAAAAAAAAGAAAAATAAGGATGACGTTGGAAAAAACAAACGTAACATTTTATTTACAAATCTGAATTTAAAAATTTTAATAGAATTCTCGTATATTTTAATCTCGTTAATTTTTATCAAATCAAATTTATTTACAAGATGTTTATCAGCAGTGGCGGCTCGTCAACTCAAAAACAAGCAGTGCTGCAAAAGTTATATAGACCTAAATTCCAGGAAATTTTGTGCTGATTATTTTGGTATGTAATGATGATATACTAAAAATTGCTAGTTTTTGAGTTATAAGTAAAAAACTAGGAACAAATTTGTTTCATGTTTTTTGGCTATAACTTAAATTCCAATAAACATTTTTGGTGGTAAACCTCAGATTCGTAATCAGCACCCCAAAAAACATAAAGGAGCAAAAAATTACAACTCCTCCAGAATTCTATTTTAAAAAATACTTAATGACTGGACTACTGAGAAAAAGCGAAAAAAGGCCAAATGAGGAAGTCGCGCCAATCGAGTGCTATGGAAAACTCAGCTCAAGGACATCTAATTTCAATGGGAGAAAAAGTTGCTTTTTTCTCCGAACTGAGCTCTCCGCGTTGCTCAGAGAGCGAATTATGATCCGTAGGAGGGGCAAACCTCTATGCAGCTCTAGTCTGTCTCTCTCTCTTAATTCTTGATTAATTTTCCGTCTTCCTTTTGGACCATAATTCTCACATATTTGAGAACCCTGATTTCGTCTCAAAGTCGCCAAATTTGTCGCCAAGGTCGGGAGTCATTGCTTCCATCCCATACGAATGCCTGTAAATCTCTCTTTTCAACCTTAAGGCTATCATCTCAGGGAAGCGACATTACAGTTTCATAACAGTATCTACCGTCGGTAACAAACAAAAACTAATTTCAATTCCGAGTATGTTTTTCATGAAATTCTTAAAATAGTGATTTTGTCAGTTGGCCATGCAGTGTCGACGCAAGGGTAAGTGGCGCCCGGGATACAATATTATTTTTTTGCCTTTTCATCATATTTAGTTTTAAAAAAGTGACGAATACACACTTATATTTTGCCTCCATAATCTGCCAAGTCTGGCGTACTGTCTGTCCATATGCCCCTTGCCTCCCAATCACTAATCCCCAGCAGAAGACAATTACATTAGAGGTTATAAAAGCCCCCCCCCCGGCCGGGGGGGGGGGGGCTTGCAGGGGTATAGGTAAGGGTAAGTGTACCAGTGGTAAGGGTAAGTGGAACCGGAGTAGCATGTGAAACCCTTCCGCGTGGCAAGGGTGAATGGGGCCCGGGTGATATTATATCGCACCCTTCTTCACTTTTGATTTTAAAAATTGGCATAAACACACTAATATTTTGTCTCCAGTGTCCTGTGGCAACAGCGTATTCCTGCATACGCAGTCAACCTTCCTGCCCATGCGTAGAAGAATTGAGTCCTATAAAGGCTCGGACATTATCTGTCGTCGTTCTTCTCTTCTAGCACTGTTATCAATTATGTTTTTGTTGTCAATATATTAATTTAAATATCATTCACTTTAACTTTACTTTCATCTTGTTACGTTATTAAAGTTCTTATCGTTACTATGAGTTAACTTCTTTAGCGTTTATAATATATCCTCACTCCTGCACGAGCCAGTTAGTACATGCAGTCCTGTTTGCGGTGTTCGTATCTTGCAAGTTACCTTGAATAAATGGATGCAATAGATAGTGATGATAACTATGTTAGTTTATTACCACCGCATCAAATTCCAAGGAGAAACCTTTAAGCGTAACCTCCTAAAGCCCTCTAAGACTGGCGCCCGGTCTGCCCACACACTCTTTGCCTCCCAGTCACTACGCCACTGCATGCAGAAGGCACTTACATTGGAGGTTAAAACGGACAAATCCCCTTCGTAGTCTGATCAGCATCCAGTAGTGTAGTGAGAAAGGGGAACTGAGTCTTAATGTGATTTCTCCGCTCCCCTCAGTGGCGTAGCGAGGGTGAGTGGGGCCCGGCTGATATTATTTCGCCCCCGCTTCATATTTGATTTTAAAAATTGGCACAAACACACTAATATTTTATCTCCAGTGTCCTCTAAGACTGGCGCCCGGTCTACCCACACACTCCTTGCCTCCCAGTCACTACGCCACTGCATGCAGAAGACACTTATATTGGAGGTTAAAACAGACAAATCCCCTTCGTAGTCTGGTCAGCATCCAGTAGTGTAGTGAGAAAGGGGAACTGAGTCTTAATGTGATTTCTCCGCTCCCCTCAGTGGCGTAGCGAGGGTGAGTGGGGCCCGGGTGATATTATTTCGTTCCCTCCTCATATTTCATTTCAAAAATTGGCAGAAACACACCAATAGTTTGCCTCCATTGTCCTCTAAGACTGCGCCCGGTCTGCCCACACACTCTTTGCCTCCCAGTCACTACGCCACTGCATGCAGAAGTTATTTACATTGGAGGTTAAAACAGACAAATCCCCTTCGTAGTCTGGTCAGCATCCAGTAGTGTAGTAAGGGTAAGGGGAACTGAGTCATAATGTAATTTCTCCGCCCCGCCCCCTCAGTGGCGTGACAAGGGTGAATGGGGCGGGTGATATTATTTCGCCCCATTTACATATTTGATTTTTAAAATTGGCATAAACACACTAATATTTTGTCTCCATGGCAACCCCTCCCGGTGGTGCCCGGGGCATCTATATCCCCTTCCCCCTCGTTGTTACGCCACTGTGGCGACGTCCTTGATGTAAGGGGAAGGGTAGGCAGACAGTTCCTGATTTGTGCTCTTCTTATTTTTTATTTAATCTCTCTAATCTTTTATTTAATCTCTTCGAAAACTAAAGCATTTTCTCAGTTCACAAGATGATGCAGACCACTATTGAAATGCACTGTGTTTTGAAATTGTTTTGGTTGACACTATATAATATATTTGCTGCTTTTTTAAAAAAAGATCTTGATAATTTACATCAGTGCTACATGGACAGCAAGTTACTTTTAAATATTGAAAAGTATAGTATCCTCAGTTTCATTCGTAAATCTCAACTTTTAATTTATTTTTATCAAATCAATAATATTGTTTTATTTCATCTTGATTCAGTTAGTGAGTTAGGTTAAAGCTTGTGGTCTCGCAACATATTGATAGTATAGTTTCTAAAGCGTAAAAAAAACACCTAGATTTCTCAGATGCAAAACTAAAGATTTTGCTAACGACTAGAGGGTCACGGTGGCCTCGTGATAAGATGTTGGCTTCTCGGCCGGAGGGTTTCCAGGCTCGAAACCCTATTTCACTGAAGATCCGTCGTTCCAAAATAGCCACCGTGTTGCTTCAAAACGGGACGTTACTATAATTAAACTTGCTAATGAGTTGACTTTAAAAGTTTTAAATTTCAATATTGTCCGCTCAAATTTTGAACATTGTAATGTTATTTGGGACCCAAACTTTTTCCCTCGCGTACCCCTTGATTATTCTTTTTGTTTTCGCGTACCCCCTACTATCATACCCAACCCCCCTAAAACCATCCGTCTATGCAAAGAAGTTTTTATCAATATTGTTAAGGTTAATTTAAGTTAGCTTAAAAGTGAAATGACTCGAATTAATAACATTTGCAAAACCTATTTTTGATTTTACATTTTATTCGATTTTTACAATAGTATTAGTTCAACTTCAAAACAAATGAAACCCGAATTCATTAAATTATAAGGATAGCTAAAAATTACTCTTCGTAATAATCAACTATTGAAGTGGAATAGTCATTAAATAGCAAGTATTCACTTGGAGAAATAAAATTCTCTAGCTTTCTTTAATCCCTTATATTTTCTTGTCTCCGCCATTAACAGCTTTGATTTCGCGTACCCCTAAATGTAGTGGCGAATTCATGATTTATGTCGGGGAGAGGACTGAGCTCATAAACATTTTGCATCGTCGTGACGAATGTCAAACCTCTTACCTTATGTCAACTAAAACTCTTTAACTTTACAGACTTGACTCACTTGACAATCAGAATCATAAAGAACAATACAATACTTTCGATAATTTAATAAAAAATACAATGAAATAACTGGTCAAAATATTTTTTCCACCCCGCGTCAATGATACAAGTACAAGTGGAATGACTATAAAAGTAGGAAAATGTTCGAGCCTGTCAAGCCAAAAAGAAATGCTGCCACGTCTTTATTATTTTTTTAAAGGAAAATCAAGAACAAACAGTTGCAGTGATTTTAAATAAAATCAAGAATTCTGGCTTAGCTCTGAGGAGGGGCTGCAGCCCCATAGCCCCTCTGTATTCGCCACTGTCTGAATGGTCTTTCGCGTACCACAGGGGTACGCGTACCACGAACCTCTAGAGCCTTCCCAACATGCATTGTTGCAATTTCATTGGCAGACGGTGCAGAGCGCAGGATACGTCATAACCTTCAATTGAGTGACTTCGATTATTATTTTTGGCAGTGTCTTAACGTGTTTGTCGCGCATATTTTACTTGCTGTATAATAATCATTTTCAAGTTGCAATTTTTTAATATTGTTTCGGATTAACGTATTCTGTATTGCTTTTCTACAGTTGAAATGTCATTATCGCGAAGAAAAATAAGTGGGAAAATCAATAATGTGTATCTTTTGTTTTGTTTTCGAAACTTTTTCATGCCATTGTGGGCGGTTTTTTTTTTTTTTTTTTCATTTTTTTGAAGTCCTGATTCCACGGGCAACGCCATGCGCGTACTGCTACTTATTTTATAAAAGTAATCGTTTTTGTTATCAGAGTATATCATCACCTTATTTGTGTCGTGTTTTTGACATTGAAATCCCGTCAAGATCTTTTTTGTGTCTGTCTTTGTATGAAGTCATCAATCATATCGCCGATACAAATACAAACTAACGAGTTCCATAGCGCAATCGATAGTTTGCAATGATATCGACGGTATCTGTTGTCATACTTAACCGTATTCATGTTGCTGCACCGACCAGAACTTTGAAAAACAAAGCTCTTATTTTAGAATGTGATAATTTTAATCGCAATGAAAAATTTCTCTTTTTTATAAATTTTATAAAATTTATAACAAGTTTTAAGACCTTCCTATTTTTAATATTCTCTCTATTATTTTTAATATTAAGTGTTTACAACTTTCAAGTGCTTATTATTATTTTTTTAATACTGAGTGTTTAAAACTTTTAAGTTCTTAATGCATTTTCTAATGCTTTTAAGTTTCAGCGTTTCCCACTTTTGAATTCGTACTTTGTCTTTTAATGTTTTTATGGTTAAATATTTATAACTTTTGTTTTTTATTTGATTGCTGTTCAATTCTTGTAATTCAACTAGGTAGTTGGAGTTTCTGTAGTGTGTATAATTTTTAAATAAATAAATAGGAATGGGGGGGTCAAATTTTTTTAAATCTTAATTTTTGAAAACGAAATAAGAAACGATTCATTCTGTTAATATAAAACTGAAATTTCTTGAATCAATCAAATAAGTTAATAATTCTGGTTGTAATTAAGTTGACCTTACTCGAACTTCCTTAAAATTCGGTAAATGGGTTATTTGTAGTGTCGCCAGAAATATTTGTAAGCGTATTTAATATTATGCCTGACAAAAGCATGACTGCAACATAATTATTGTATAACAATGCATGATATCAGATAAGTGGCAACAGTAAGATGTTGCTACTTTGAATTTGATTTTTAGAAACAGTCGAGAGAGAGACGATTACGAGAAGAGACGAGTACGGTACGATTGAACGAAGTTACGTTGTACGCAGTTACGAAGTGTTGTGCTTAATGAATGTTGTTTTGTCTTAAAAGAAGTCTTATGAATGTCAATCGAGAAGCCAACATGTTTTAGTCGAAATCTGGACACACTGGAGGGTTAAAGGAGGGGGTCACTTGGAGGGGAGTCATAGTATAATATAAAATTCTAAATGCTACCTACGTCCCACTGTCATAACACTAGCCCAGAATTCGAGGAAGGAAAAAAATTGAAGATTCCATCATGCAAAGAATATACAATTTTTATTAATGTTTGGTAATTCCAAATTATAGTAATGAAATAGAGAATTAAAACAAAACTGCCCAAGCTTTTAATTTTCGGTTTGAACTGGGGACTGGGTAAGGTTTTTCTTTCATTGGCAGAATGGCGTCAGCTTTTTTCGAATACGTCAGATTTTCCCAGTTACAACCAAATTTGGTTCCGCTAGCGTAATCCGAACATTTTGAAGATCCGGACAATAGTCAAGATGTGGAGTTCAAATCCGGACGTGTGGTAACCCTAGTTATATGGGCCTTGAGCATTGTGTTGTTCCATGATCCTTGTGACTTCTGGTCATGGGGATTCTGAAATATCATGCCTATAAACGAAGAATACGAAATCAAATCAAGCATAAAACGCCATGTTGCTGCAATTCCTGAAGAATCCCTTCCTACTATTTTTGAGCATGTGATTAACATGAATGGGATGAACACTTAACGAATGCTATGAATAAATACAGTAGAACCCCGGTAATCCGGACACGCGCTAATCCGGAACCCTCGGTAATCCGGACGGTCCATGGAGAATGATGCAAACCCGAATCCTGCGCTGATCCAACCCATGAATCAGAATGTTATTCAAAATATCAAGCTGGGATATCGCAAGTTGCTTCTTACGACGATTCTCAATGATCCTATGCACAATGAAAACTTGGAAAAAACACAGACAAATGTAAATTTAAACGATGTCGTGTTCAGTCTTGCTAACTGGGCATCTGTGTCTACATTGCTGATCAACAAGTCGTGGAAAAATTTGCTTCCCAATTTTATTGATTTTGTAAACTCCATAAAAATTTCTCATTCTGAGGCTAGGGCGGCACTCAACACTTCATTTCAGTAGGCTGAAGAGCAAAATTTTGAAGCACACGGAAATTATGCTCCTCAGACGTTTAAGAGACGGCTCATTTAAATTAAAAATTGGAACGGCCGCGCAAAGAAAAATCTGACTTTTTTGGACACTGATTATGTTCATTCACTTGCATATGTAGTAATTATGTATGTACATATCATGTTCATTCAATTTATCCATACAATGTTAGTTCATACAAATATACCTAGTACCTATACATACATTTTTTGAAAAAAGTGTTTAACGTTATTTTTTAAAAACCTCGCTAATCCGGAAATCCCACTAATCCGGACGTCCATGTGCCTGAATTCGTCCGGATTACCGGGGTCCTACTGTAGTTTGATTCTTTCGATTTCTTTGTCTTTTTCTTTATGCGCCACATTTTCGACTGGTAGCTGAAATTTGAATTATTATTATTTTATTCTAGATTTCAATTCCCTATGGTCCTTATGACGCATATAGGAAGTTTCAGCAATCTGCGTCTCTTAGAACGGGTCTGAGTACGAAAAGTTACGGCAATCAATTTGTACATAAAAGCAACACAAAAGGAATTTTGATGCTAGTAACGTAATATTCCAAAAATGATTTGAAGCGGAGACAATTGAAACAGAAACGAAGTTTAATGGAAATAAAAGATTTCAAACCGCTGTTTATAGAATGCAACTTCAGACTTATGAAGCAAGTGATCCCATAAATCATGCTGTTCTCGTGACGATGACTCATAAACAGAAACAAACTTTCTATGAGAAATCTTTGAAACTTTTGATGCATTTCTTGATATCTCTCAAGTGTGTTTCGATATGATCGCAGATCTTGTTGCCGACAGTCCACATTTATGTAGGAATTGTATTTTTCCGGTCTAGCTTAAAAGCGTAAGTTTAATTCCATCCTAATAATATTCTTTCACTTTCCATACAAGCGCATTTGAATATTGTTGTGTCAGCGGAAAGATATCGGACGATAAGGATCACGCGCTTTCTCACGGTAATCACGTGATGCGTAGGTGTAAGCTCTCTATTAAAACCAAGTGTAAGGTTTTAATCGGGGAAGACGACTTTTCGAAATCCAACGGACCAGTCATTCGGTAAATGCGATCGTAGGCAACGAGCTACAGGGGTCTCGTCCCTGTCAGCGCGGCGGTGATGGGCGATGACTATTCGCTATTCACTGTTAATTAAACCTATTAACGAGATGTAAACTTAAGGTATCCGCCTGGTTAAAATCGTCGTTTCTGATGAAATTATCAAAAATAATTTTATGACTTAATTTTGTAGCCTGTTTAATCAGCTTTCTATAACTGTCTCACTTTTTACTCTACGTGAATTACAAATGGAGTTAGTTACAGCTGTTTTATTACCGAACTCTAAGCATTATGTTATGTTGCATGAAAACTTTAAATGTGTTTTTTGAGAAATGATGTTTCTGAGGAAAACTGTCGACAGTAACAATGATTTCTCAAAAAGTTATTCAAGTATTGATATGAAATTTTCTGAGATTGTTTTCTGTAATATGCTTGATGTTTTCCTCTAAAAACTAAGGTCAATTTTAAAATCAAGTATTGTTTTTAAGTGCTTAAATATAAACGAAAAGCATTTTTTATGAAAAATTGCCAGTTTAGTAACTATGTTCAGCTATATCTCAAAACTATTTTGGAAGTACAAAAAATATTTTAGAGCATAACACAGATAACTGTCATAAAAATGTACTCCTACAAGGATTTATGTATATTTAGAATATGATCTTGTCTATGGCTGTTAGCGTAAGGCAAATATTTTAGCCATTTTTCTTCAAATTTCTCAGTTTTTTTAAAAAATATTATTTTGAAAGCCTAATTTTACAATATTTTCATAGTTTTAAAACACATGCAGTTGAAAAATAACATTAAAAATATATATAAGTTATTTTTCAAAAAAAATGTCTCCGAACACAGTCGGATACCTTAAGTGAGTAACAACCCTAAACCCTTCTTCTCTAAATGTAAATAATTACCTGTGTAAATACTTTTTTTATTTCATATTATGCTGTTTTAATTAATAAATAATTTAGTTTTAACTCCTGTTTCTCATCCTTTATCTTTGGTGCATTACCCCTAGAGTGCCCATAAGATAATGCTCTTTTTCTGCAACTTATGTTGTTCTCGGCCTAGAATAATAATATTTCTATAAAAATTGGATCCTCGCCCGGGATCTGTGACAACAACCCTTTTTCCTATAAAAATTGGCGGCTCAGGCCGTGATGACAATAATACCTTTCTATAAAAATTGTTGGCTTAGGCCAGAATCGAGTATTTTTCCTATATTTATGTTCTTCTCAAGTCTGATGGAAATGGAGAATTCCGATAGAACTGTTGCTCTCCACATTAATAAATTTGGTTGCAACTTCATCCGTACCAAAACGGCAAAACATAACTCTCTTCATCTGCAAATATTTAAAAATCCATCTTTATTTCAGAAACTAATTCATTCTATTCAACCTATCTCCATACTTTTAAATGTTGGCTTCGTGGAGCAGCAGTAATGAAACAAGGTAAGGGGTAGGTTTCTGAATTTTGAAGTTGGAAAAGCTCCTTCCGAAATTTCGGATTTCCCTTTCAGTTCGGCCAGAAACCAATTATATGTTTCCCTTCTGCCTGCGCCAAACAATCGCTTCATTTCCGAGAACGAGCTTACATCAATCTACCGGGATAAAGAAAATATATAATCGAGTGAAGTACGAAATCTGCTGTAGTTTTCGATTAATATTAAGCTTTTTTTTGAAAAAAATCAGAAGAATTCTGAGGTTCAAATTATAATCTTTAATAATTTCATATGATATTATTCAAAAGAAAGTAGTCCGCGTTCTTTCTTTTTCGTGGAACTGAAATTTTATAGCATATGCTAAAAGAAAGGGAGATATCGATCCAAAATGACTATATGTCAATTAGGGCCAGACAGTGCAAGTCTCTAAAACCGTAAAGTTGTTCTAGTTTATTGCTTAGTATGCAATCAGTGGCGTAATTTTTGGGTGGCAGAACTGACAAAATGGCAGGGGCGCACGGTCTTAGAGGGTCCCAGTACAAAATGTTGCAAATACATACAGATATGGACATTGCTACTGTCCTATTCTATAGGACTAAATTATGTGCTCAACCGCTTTAGCTCTTGCTTAAAGTTAAAATGTTTGAAACCTTATTGTAAAATAGTTTTATACTCAATATGGTTGGAACCACTCGTTACGAAGAAACTATAGCTTATGATAGCGAAAACAGCTCTCAAGATCATTTCTCCTATCCCACTCGTATACACTGAATAAATAAAATATTGTTACAAAGCTACAAAGTCGTTTCCCTGAGATGCTAATCTTGGCGACAAACTTGGCGACTTTGACGACAAAAGGAATTTTCTAGAAGGTCCTCGAACTTTCAACCTATTTCTACTGGTTTCATGAACTTCCTAGAGATTACGTCACTTCCTGTTGAAAGGTATAAAAGCAAGCTCTCAAGCCAAGAAGAGTTCAGTTGGAATTTGATCAGCAAGCAAGCTGGTGAGCTAACAAGAAACCTTTGAGCGTTGTGTTGAGATTTATTGGTAGTCTCTGCTGTGAATTTTTACAAGTGCTGTTTTAATACTTGTGGTACGTTTCTTTTTCTAGAATATTTGTAAAATAAAGAGCTTTATTTTTTTAATCCTGCTTATTGGATTGCATTCACGTACACTCACAAGACCATTTTTTTACAATATATTCATACTAAGAGTCCATAAATTCTGTTCTTACTCGTAGTTTGTGAGAAGTATATCCAGCAACAAAATTTTTTAGTTATCAGTATAATAAAATTTCATTTCAAATGCCCACAATTTTAGATGAATGGAATTCTCTCTTCAATAACCCATCTATATTTGCAAAAAGACTGCATCTGTATTTGACATTTGGAGTTGTGCAATTTTTAATGCTGATAATTGCACTTCGAAGCATTTAAAGAAGAATATAATTCTTCAACTGATTCAAGAAAAAATATAATCTTTTTAAACTTCAAGAAATTTTCACTCCATATTTTAAAAACAATAAAAAATTTTTTAAAAATATTTAACACTGTCGCTGTTAATGTCTAATATATGATTCAAAATTCCTTAAAAAAATTCTTAGACAGCGAATATAGTAAAAGTATATGGGATTTTTTTTTTCCCCCTCGTCTCGTCCTTTTCTTTTCTGAAACCCATCCTTTCGAATCTAAAAAATTCTTTATTTCTCATTAGAAATCTTATTTCTAATGATGCTAAATATAAAGAACTTAGAAATTAATAGGAATAGTTATAGTTCATTTTAAGTATCTATATATTTAAAATAAATTGGCAAAACCATAGGGTCAGTACCCCAGCTCCAACCACTGGACCGATTTCGATAATTATTATTTCATATGGAAGCATATGGCCTCTAAATATGTTGTGGTGGCATATCATCGTTCAGTATAGAAAAGACAGAAACAACTCAACTTTATGTTTTCAATTTTAATCATTATTCTGTTCTCTTTTTCTGTCCGCCAGTGATGTACGATAACTGCGTATATCAATATGTTTTCCTGTAAATAATTCATTCATCTTTATTATTGCGGTGTAAATAAAAGTAGCATTTTTATAAATCATCTCATCATGACAAACATATAGCAAACACCTATAATGTCATCAATTGTCGCCTGTCACTCACCGCCTTCCATTTTCGAGAGAAATCGAAAAAATACTTCTCCACTGTACATTCTCAATGGAGAAAAACCACGACAGAGTCACCAAGCACCAACCACTGGACCGATTTCGACAATTTTTAGTTGACATGGAAGCTTATGACCTCTAGATATGTCATCAAGAGTCTCCTATCCTAACCCTCCACAGGCTATTAATATTACGAGCGAGCAACTGGTCGTCGAAGGTGGCTAGTTATTTGCCTCGCTGTTTTGACATAAGACGTTGAGCTTATATATTATATCCTTAATAGAAACTTCATGACACTTTTCGTGTAAAAAAATATTTACCAGATTTATGTGTTAAAAAAATGTCATAATAAGAATGTTCATTTTTTAATTGAAAAACTGATTTTTCTTAATAATTTAAGGAGTATTTGCTTAGTAAATAATAATTTTATTTGATAAACCCGTTATCAAATAAAATTGATAACGGGTTTTATGAATTGAAACTTGGTAAGAGTAGCATTCAATTTGGAAATATAAAATAACATTTTAAAGTCCGACATAGACGAAACATCTGTTAAATATTTTATGACAATTTTTTTTACATTTTTAGTTTATTTATCTATTCATTTTGTATTATAGAAATCATTGGAGGTGCGTCGCAATAGCTCTTTTAGAGACTTGCATTCTAACACGATAACACTAAAGACTTCAACGTATACGTTGGACGGGTGCACGTTAAATTCGTTGAGGACAGATGTCCTCGTGCTGGAAGTTCGGAGATGGGGTGTCGGCTCAAGTGTCTACGGGTAACGGGTCTATTCTGGTACCCCCGGTTGGGTTGGGAGACGTCACTTTTTCCGCCCGTTAACGAGAAGTGCGATCCTCGTACACGTTTTTCCAACCGGTTGGGATCTCGCTAGGTCGAAAAAAGAACTCCGATTTCTCGCCAGCTCTGTACCTGGCGTAAACGCTATTCGATAGCGAGAAGTGTTGTTTCGATATCAGAACTTATCAAATTTTCGTTTAAAATGGAGGCTGCCAAGACGTTAATTGTGTTTTGAAAGGGTTTATCGGGTTAAATGTAATCCATTTGACTAATCTGAAGAAGAATTTATCAATTACTTTAGGTTTTTTAAAAAGTAGTTAAAACTGTTATCGAATTTAAATGATTTAATCTAATAATTTAAAACGACAATCTAAAGTAATTAAATCTTTAAAAGTAGTTAAATCTTTTACTACTCCATCAAGATAGTCAATAATGATAGTTGATAATTAGCTAAGATCAATTACATTTAAAGATTTAATTACTTAATATTTTCTTATTAAATTAAATTAGGGTAACATTTTTACATTTTTTTTTAACATTGAATGTGGAATGACTTTCCTCATTCCGTATATATCATTACAATTTTTTTATTTGGGTTTTAATTTAAAGAAATTTGTCAGATATTTACAAAGTAATTGCAAAATCTGACAATAAAAGAATTTTTCTTGTTCCTTGATAAACATGTAATTTTTTTAATGTTGTGAAAACTTGCTGAATTTAATAACTTTTGTTCATGTTTTATTTTCTTATGTAATTGGAAAAATAAACAAATGGTTTGTAACATTAATTTATTAGATTTATTCATGTTAAAATAATTGGCATGGAAAAAAGTTTATTACTTTTCCTCTCTCTAGAAAACTGGTAAAATTGCATCAATATATTGAAAAAAAGACCGCAATTTATGTTCTATAAATGTATAATATTATTATAAATGTATATTTTGTAAAAGATAAATGGTTTGATCCCCCCCCCTTAACAATGGACTTATGAAAGCAAGAAAGATGCATTATAATGCATCTTATAAGAGCAGAAGTTAAATCTTCCCACCTTTTACCATTGGTGTCTTTTGAAAAGATGCGTTAAATTTTCCCACTTAAAATTTGTGGATATTTTTCAAAATAATCCAACATAATTTCGAATTGGGAAGTAAATGTACGCTTCGCCATAGTTCCTTTAGCGATTCAAAACTAGAACTGAATCTGAAACCATGAAACAATGACGATCGCTTGATTTGCTGCGCGCGCAGCAGAAATACGTCACTTCCTAGCGTAAAGTGAGATGTTCGGAACGACCGAGGTACGAGAATCAGACCCCTTCTTTCGGTCGAGAAAAAGCCATTAACGTCCCGCGGACGAAAGGCGAAACGCTCCCAACCCAACCGGGGTACGAGAATAGGGGGTCTATTCTGGTACCCCCGGTTGGGTTGGGAGACGTCATTTTTTCCCGTTGTTAACATGCGGAAAAAGTGACGTCTCCCATCCCAACGGGGGGTACCAGAATAGACCCGTTAGTCTCCTGACCGAGGTGCAGATACGTCCATCTTAAAATAGCCCTCGCGTAACTTTATAAGATAATCAGAGGAAATAACTGCTTATTTACCAGAAAGTTTCGGTATTCTTGTTTGCCGTAATGCTGGAAAAGTGAAGAAATAGTGAGTTGATAAGGAAATCACCAGCTTTCTTTTTTATTCTGTAAATTTATTTTCATTGAGTCCTCCCACCCCATTTGTTCTGCTTGATTGAGGGTCATCTCTTATCTATCGCATAGCATAATTTAAGATTTTGTTATTGCTCAAGCAAACCGAATCCAGATTCTGAAAACGCAAAAAGAAAATAAATAAATTAAGGAGTCTATTCTGGTACCCCCGGTTGGGTTGGGGGACGTCACTTTTCCCGTTGTTAACGTGCGGAAAAAGTGACGTCCCCCAACCCAACCGGGGGTACCAGAATAGACCCGTAAATTTGAAAAAAAACACCATTGCTGGTAAGTTGTGATAGCGTGATTCAAAGAAAATTATTTTAAGAGCAGATTTGAAACAACTCAACAAGTCTTCGCAACGAAACCAAATTGTTTGTAAACTAAGCTTTGTCGTATCGCTTAGCTTTTAGTTTTGCGTTTGCTTTCTTGAACTACAAAATTTTATATTCCTCTTAAAATTATCGCCGTTGTTATGAATAAGCCTTATAAAAATTTGTTTGAAGATTTTCTTACTCAAAATATATCTGAAGATCTTTTTCTGAAGCTTATTATGTATCGTTGTTTAACAGAAACACTTAACAAAGCTTCAGAAACTGCATTATTTCAGTATCAATGATATTTGCTCATTTGCTTAAATAAAGCCATCTGTGTGCAACTATTTTAGAAAGTTTTAAAAATGTTTCGGAGACGAAGAACCGAAAAAATGTTGAGCGCAGACGAGTTGAAGACGAAACTTTATTCGCATTTAGACAAAACTGGGTCTCTTAACCGAATGCGCATTGAGCTCAGAGAAAAATTAATTTCTGAACTCTTAAAAAAAGCAGCCCCTGTAGAAACTGTAGATGTCAATAATCCTGTTTATACCTTTGACCGGACAGTTTTGCCATTACAGGTTAGTAAATTCGACAAGCATTTTATTTCTGTTCAATAATTATTTTCTGAATTTTCCATTATTTGGCATATGCTTTTCATATAAGTCAGTTGTTAATTAGATTCCTTATAGAAAGTCTGCCTATTGCCCCATAAGCAGAATTATATCCAGTGTTCTGCAACATGACCTCAAACAGTTAGAAATGTTCTGCAGGCAGTTTGTCCAAATTTGGCGGACAACAGTAAAATGTAAAATAAATATAAAAGTACTAATTATACCAGTAGAATCTTTATTACACATTAATGTCAAAACATTGTATTAAAAATAATTATTTAAAACCAAGGCATACATTCAGAATTTGCAATTCTGTCAATGTCTTTTGAAGTCAGCTTTCAACGTGCCTGTTTCGGATCTTCATCTCCAGTGATGTCAGCACTGATGAAGGCATGGCTTTCTTGTAAGCCAAGTGATGAAGGAGAGTTATTTTTGCCATTACTGCAATTTCTGGAGGCTGCGTTGCTCAAAACATGAAGAGAGATGCCATGACAAAAAGAGCACCACACTTTGATTCTTCTGCTGAACATATCGTGGTTTTTTTGGTGTGCGCGCATGTTTTTTTTTCTTTTTTAAGGATGAAATGTTCTGCAAAGACCTTGTTTGTTCTGCGACGTGCATCACACTTTTAAGCACTTTCTGCTTCCAGGCCTGTTGCAATGGTTCTCATGACACGACTTCCTGAAAATTTCTGCAGATCTCCACCGATCATGACCCCAGAACCCCAAACTGCCCTTTGTTCAAAAGTTTATATAGGTATACGTATGTATGATGATTTGCCCATGTTATCTTGTGAACACAACAATTAGAGTAATTTTCATTAGATTTTAACCAGTGATTGATAGGGTGTAAGAATAGTGAAAATGTCGGATGAGTTTGTAGATGGGCTATTCAGCTCAAAGGGGGTGAAAATGGTGGGGGTTGAAATTTTTATTTCCCCATATTTCCCTTATGATTGAGGATAGAAAGAAAATTCAAATTAGGTGTATTATTGCCTTATCATAATGAAGAACTTTTGTACCAAAAGTTTTTTGACAGCTATAATTTCTTGAAAGTTATGAGCTGAAATGGGACTTTCCACCCATCCACCCCTTAACTTAAATGTGCATGTTAAACCATCTTAGAAAGCTGTCATCATTTGCATTCACTTTCACCCTCTTTCATTTTTGCAGCTCTGATTCTAATGAAAATAGAGGACAAAATGTTCCTTTCCTTATATCTGTAGACAAAAGGAATCTACCTTTGTCTTCCGGCTTGCCAATGGGAATTTTTTCTATCGATTTAATGTTAAATTGTGGTAGGACATTGTTTCTGCCAGGTTGTTATCTTTCATTATCTGCATTACATTTTGTGCAAAATGCCATCAAAGAGAAAAAAGATATGTGTATCTTGTCATTAGTCACTAGAATCTCAAAAACAAATTTTGGATACTAGTTTGTAGAGAAAGTGGTTGTTAAATATTTATTTTAATTCTGATCTGAAATGGGGATGCATCTTTAAGTTCTGGAGATTGTGAAACCTTTAGAAATATAGTTTTTACTTGGTAATGAATACCATCTCATCTTAGATACTTTATTAAGATATATTGAACAATGGTATTTTTTCATTCATCTTTAATTGATGTTTTGTTTGCATATATTATTTTATGTAAAATTTTCCTTTTGCATATTTGGAACCATAAAATTTTCTGCCAGAAATTTAGTTACAATTTTTTTTTTTTTTTTTTTTTACCTTGATTTCAGAAAGGGTCATTAATAGAGAAAAAAATGTTTTAAGAACTCCGGCACTTAACCAGTCATCAAATATTTATACAAAGTGATAAAGTTTTAGATGCATTGAAAAGATTGTTTATAAGAAATAATAGTTTAAAATATGTGTTTCATTCTTCTGAGCATCATAGCAATTTTATAACTCTTAATAGAACTCCTGAAAATACATCTGCTAAAAGACTTCAAATTGAACTTGATTATGAGAGTTTTTAAGCTATCTTATATGGATTTTTCTTAATTTTGTATACCATGATATTATTTTCCTTATTTTTTAGAATATAAGAAACTTTGCTTCTGATAAACCTATATATTATAGGGTTTTTAAAATCCCAATCTATGTTCTGGCAGATTAAGTCACAGTAGGGTCTGTAAGTCAATCAAATAAAAAAATGTATAATTTCTTTAATAAATTTTGAAAATTTCTAACTTTTGATTATGTGATTTACATTGGATTTTTATTTAAAAAATTCACTTTAATTTCAGATCAGTAATTGGCTCATATATGACCACTTGCTGAGGCAAGGTTATCAGTATGCCCTGTCCATCTTTGTTACCGAAGCAAACTTTCCTACTCATCCTGAAAAACTGTTAGCCGCTTGTGATATATTGATTCTTTTGGGCTTAGACAGTACTTCTCCTGAATACAAAAATATAACCCAAATGTGTTCAACCAGCAATGCTCAATTTACTCATTCCTTATTAGTTGCTGTAATTAAATGTCTTTTTGACTTAACCACAAGAGAAGGCAGATTCTCAGAAACAAAAGAACAAAAAGAAGCACAAGAGGAAAGTGAGCAGAGATTCTTAGCACATGAAAAAAATTTGGATTTGGTATCATCCGAGTTAAAAGAATCGGACAACTTTCTGAAGCAAAGAAAGGGTTCTGCAGATTTAAGTCTACACGATCAGGTTTTGCTCATTAAAGAAGAAAAAGAGAAAGAAGTTCAACATTTACGCCACAAATTGTTACAAGAGCTAGATCGTTTGCATTCTCAAGAAAGAAAACAGCAATTGGAAATAGAACGGTTTCGGAATGAACTTCAAAGAGAAAAGGATGATTTGTTTAGTGAGAAAGAAAAACTAAAAGTAAGTATCACTTAGACTTCAATAGTAACTTTGATAGAAAAAGATCTGTATTAATTTTCTAAATTAGCTTTTTAATTATTAAAGTTACTTTTATTTACTTTATTGCAAGTAAAATAGTTCCTTGATCTAAGTTTAATAGGTTTTATGCATATTAAAAGTGTGGAAGATTGTTATTGTAGTATTGATTGTGCTTAGAATGAGATCCTTATATAAATTATATTTAAAGAAGATTCAATCTCAATATGAATAAAAACCATTGTGGCTCTCTATGTGGGTATATATGCTCCATATCTGAGGAAGATACCTGACAATTCTTCAAAGCACAAAAGTTAATTAAACAGTCAATTAATTAGAAATTAACTGAAACTATTTTTCCGCTGTAACTTCGGAGCAAATTATCCTACAACAAATATTTTTATACCATCTTAAAGTTCAAAGGTTTACCTTTTTAATGATATAATTTAATATCTGTAAAATTTTTCTTAATTTTTTCTTCATTTTCAAAATTTAATTAAAAAATAATTGACTGAATGCAGACAATTTTGAAATAAAGCAAATATATATACACTTCGTTGCAAGGCAATGGTGAGACTTTGAACTAATCTTTTATTTTTATAAATATTTTATATCAGAAGAGAAATATCACTGTCCACTTTTAAAAGCCCAAAAGTTAATTAAAATTTTATTTAATTAAAAATTAAGTAAAATTTTGTCATTTTCTGCAATATTTTTTGAAAATATTATTTTACAAAACCTTGTTTTACACCATATTAAAGTTAAAAGATTAGATTTTTAGTGACACAGATTTTATTTCCATTTAATTTGTTGCCCTCGTTTTAATATTTTTTCAAAAATTAAATTGTTATAAAATTCACAATTTGTAACAGTATTTTTTTTATTGTTGAAGAGCAAGAATACATACAAAGAACTGTTGTTAAAACACATTAACAGAATTCTGGAATTATACACTAAAAGAAAAGTTTAAAAGCAGATGATTCATAATTTATATCAGGAACAACTATTGATTTGGTGTATTTGAATCCTTTTTATTAATGAAAAATTAACTATCTAATTAATTGTCCCAAAAAATTCATTACAACCTTTCTTATACTTCAATATTTATGAACAAAATTTGAAGTACTTATATAACAAATATTAATAACTTATGAAGAAATTTAGCTACCAGTGGTATTTAAAAATTGCCTTGTTCAATTGATATTCCCATTTTAATTAAAAACATTTCAGACGATGAAATAATTTTGTGTCTTATAATTTTCTATATAAAAGTCATTAAAAATATTAGACATGGAAGTATTTTCATCCCGAGCAACGGCAGCATAAACAGCTAGTTATAAAATTATTTCATATGCAGGATGATTCAGAACTTGTTGGATAAACTTTAAGGAGGGATAGAATGCATGGCAGCAACCATTTTTTTATACAATGGGCATTTGGAATGTATGGGCTCAATTGACACATTAAGGCAAAATCACAATAAATAGACTTGATAGAAAACATAAATTGGGTGTTTTACACCATTGTTGACAAATGCTTCTTTACAGCAATGGTTTTATTTTTTTCCCCCATTCTCATGCTAACCAAGCTTACCCTAAGGATGACATGAGTCACCAGGAAGCAGGAATGGCATAGAGTTTGCCCGACGGGGGGTGGGGTGGGGGTTTGCCCGACATGGGGGCACGGTCTCTCGGACAGGAGGCTACGACCTGCTGTATGGGTAGACGAATGTAATGAAATTGGCCTCAAATTTTTGCCATATTATTATTTATCAACTACGGTTGAATAGCACGTACAAAAATTTTCCCCGACGGGTGGCCCTGCCCCTCTGGCGCCACCCCTGCCAGGAAGATTACAGTAATGTTAAGAATAATTTTTCAAAATCTTCCATCAGTACAAAGTGTCAACCAACAGTAATGTGATTAATAAAGTAACTGGCATACAGTTTCATTAAACCAGGTATTTCTTGCACATCTGCAGTTGCAACTGATATTCGAGGCCCAATAGCAAGGTCAATGCAGTCTTGTTAACAAAGACCTTCAGATATCTCTGTAAAAAGCATCCATTACTGTTGGTGGGCATTTGAGGAATTCTTAAGAAGCACTTGTAAACAAATTAGTTTGAAACTATGCCTCAATGCAATGCATCTATTGTGGTGGTACATTTCTATGCAAAAACTTTTTATTGTCGTGTGCTCTATTGCCTTTTAAAGTTTGTCTCACAAATGCAGAATCGCCTTGTATGGCATTATATGTAGCAATATCTATGAAATGTATATTGCTAATTTCACAAACAGCAAGTAGTTCTATTGTTTTGAAAGGAATAAAGCATTTCCAGCTGAAATATGTAATAAAATAAAGCTATTAACTCCCCCCCCCATGGATAATTGTACATTTGTTTGTGAAAGTTCTTTGCTTCTGTTTTGTTAATTATTTTCTCTATTTATTTACTTATTCCTTAGAATAACTCATTTTTATGTATTTTCAATATAGCAAAAAGAGTTCCTTATAGATAAAGAATATGAAAACAAACTTGAAAAGAAAACAAGAGAACTTGAAACAGATTTTATTTCTAAAATACATGCAAAAGAAAATGAGCAAGAGATTCTCCAGCAGAAACTGCATGAAAAAGAGCAAAAGTAATTTATTTTTAAATATGTTTCTTTAATTTTTAACATCCGTTATTTCATATATACTAATTTATTGATAAGAATAACTAAATTGTTATCCAAATAATTTATACTGTTTATCTCATGTTATGTTGTCTATGTTATTACTGTTATACTCATTTATCCAAAATTTTCTTAATATTACTTACAAGTTTATTTTATCCGTATTATTATTGTTGTTAGATTAAAAACATGTTTATTAAATTGTGGAAAATGAAAACTGATTCTAAATGTTTCATATTTAAACAGAAACTACTTAATAAGAAACTGTCAGATTTGTAGTGTTTAAAAGAATTTCTACATATGGAACTGCACATTTCATATTGCAAACTCTTGCTTCATATCCTTATACACATGAACACCAAAATCCAATATATTTGTCAATAAAAAGACTAATATAAACTAATCTCTCTTAAAGGGAAATATATGGAAGAGGTTCGCATATGCTTGCAATATCAACCAATTTTTAACCCTTATCTTCCCATTATCATAAGCATTTTTAAATCTGATATTAGTATCCCCCCTCTAATTATTATGCATTAAATGCCACAAATTTCTATTTGCATTCAAAAATATGTATTCATAAATATTTATTGATCTTCTGAACAGTTTAGATCTCACAAGTTATATTCTAAAAAAATGCTTTGTAAATATGCAGCTTGCAGTCTTAAAATACATTACTTAGAAACACAATGTAGAAAATCTCTACTTCATGCATAATGTAGTGAAATACATAGTTTTATGTTGTACTCTATTAAATGAAATCATTGAAATGTCCAGTCACATTTTCTAAATAGCAAATCTTAATTTTCTAATTAATTTCAATCAATTTCTGAGGAAAAGGAGCTTTTGTAAATAAAATCATGTAAATATTCTGAATTAAATCTTGCTTATTATAAGATCTGAAAAATTTAAACAAGTTGAAAAATTATGTAGACAATTTGCAGATTGACATGGAGTCTTCTATTCTACACCCTGACAGTATGATCTGAAATACATTAGTTTGAACTCAGGATCAGGAAATTACCACATGCTTTTTATATGGTTTTGTTTGCCAAGTACAATCTTACAATGTGAAACATAAAATTTGTTACCAACTTTGCTGTGTAAGGTACTTGAATTTTCTTTTTTGCTGTTGTCGACCTAATAGAGAAGAACCAAAAATTTTATGTTCTGTGAGATGTTGATAAAATAAAATGATGTGTATATTGTGTGTATTCATTCTTCATTAAATTTATTCCTAGGTCGAATCTCTTGGAGATGAATTTGTCAAATCAAAGGGAAAGTTACATTTCATTGAAAAGAGAATTTGAAGATATGAAACATTTACACACTACTCTTCAAACCAAATATTCAAACCTTCTAGACGAAGTAAAGGCTATTTTTTTAATATCATAGCTTGTTAGCATTAACCCTTTCAAGTTCACTACATGTTTAGTTTTGAAAATTACTAAATTTATTTCAAAAATGAGTATTAGGCATGTAGCTGATCATAAATGTGTAACGGAAAAAAAAATTAGCATTTTTTTATTTTCAAGAAATTTGTGGTTTCACAGTGAAACCAATGAATGGTAACGAGCTATTTTTCCTCTGAATAGGTTATCATTGAAATGCAATTAAAATTATGTGTTTAATTTATAAGTATATGTGAATATTCAGGATATTCAACCTTCATAAAATTTAATATTATTTTCGAAGATTCAATTTAAAAAATATATCAGTTTGTGCAAGAATCTTCATCATTTTGTTTCTCTTTGAGATCAAAGGCAATTTAGCTATTGAAATGCCGATATCTTTGTGAATACTAATGATATTGAATTGGAATTTTTATATAAGTTGGCCTATATATCTGGATCTTAAGTTATGAAAGAAAAATTACGCTACGTTTCGCCCATGCGCAGTAAAAAAATAACTCAATGTATGGTTTCACTGCGAAACCAATGAGCACTAAAGGGTTAAAGTACAAATTCCTTATAATTTGTTATTCTAATATCAAAGTTATGTATTAATATTATGAGAAATACTTTTCAATAAAAAATTAACATTGCTACACATCTAAATTCATACATAAAATAATTTTGAAAGTGAGAAATATGTCAATTTTTGTTGTTATAAAATGGAAATTTTTGACAAACTTTTTCAACATTATTAAATGCTGCACATTCAATTATAAATACCAATGTGCAAATTTTAACTGAACTTACAAACTTTCTTTTCTTCAATTTTTATATATGTGTATGATAGTAGTTTGATTTATGAAATTTAAATGCCTAAAAGTCTTTCATTATAAAATCCTGATGTTAATATCATCCATCCGAATCAACAGCAAGAAGTAATGATGATGAAAGAAAGATTCCAGTTAGTTCCTTTGTGCTTTAGAATATTGTGTTTCTTAAGATAATAATAAAAATATAATGTTAAATCAAACCTATTGGGAAAGAAAGCAAGATAAGTAGAAATTTTTACTTCAAAATGATTGTTAAAGCATTTACCCCTTAATTACATATTCTTCCAAAATGCCTTAATTAGCAGAATTTACTTGTTTATTACTGATTATCTTTCATCTTATGTTATTTACTTTTTATAAAAAAAATAAATTGGCATTTATATTTAACAGAACACCAATCTTCTAAAGAAATTTGAGTCCATGTCTGACTATGCAGTCTTAAAAGGTGATTTAGAAACCAAATCAAGAGAATTAAAGAACTTGCAGCTAGAGTTTGAAGAGTATCATAAGAAGACTGAAAAGGAAAAGGAATCTTTCCGTGAAAATTTACACAAACTAGATACAAAACTGCGGATTAAGGAACCTGAGGTAAAAGAATTTTTTTTTTTTTTTTTTTTTTTGTTATTTTATATTTTGAAAATTCAGATGGATTAAAATGTAGAACAACTCTTTTGATTATTTATCTTTGCCTAGTAATAAGGAATTTAATTTTGAGGACTATAGTTAACTGCTGGATGATGCTCACTAAACAAATCATTGTTATTTCTAAGCATACAACTCAAGAATGTTCTCCTGAGGCCTTTTTCAATTGGTCTACAATTTTGTAAGATGCATAGGGAGACCTTCATCTTGCTAGCCCAACTTTAATATAATAATTTTTGTTATAGAATATGTTTAGTCATAGTTTTTTTAAGTGGTGGTTATTGAAGCAACAAAAGTTGAATTCCCAATTTTTTTTCTTTTTCTATGAGCCAATAGAGGTCTATCCTTTCATGCATGAGGCTGTTGTGGCCTGGTGGTAAGGTCTTAGCTTCAGTACCAAAAGGATCCTGGTTCAAAAACTGATTCATCCCATGATCTTCCATGTATGCACATTAAGCCTCATATTGAGGGTCGAACGTGCCCTGGTGTAGTGCCAAAGCTTGGAGAAAGGTGTGCCTGCTCAGATGTCATCCTCACCATGTGTCCATGGTTCAAAATTCTGGTTCATGATTTTAAAAAATTGCCTTTCCCAAACAAACGGTCCCTGTGTTGCTTTTTAATGAAGCATTTTAACCCTTTGTGGACAGGTACGGCATATAATGTGCGCCGCAGTTCAACAATCTCGAGATTGAGGTGTAGGAAATCCAGTTAATGAAGAGAATAGGTGGCTAAAATTCGGACACAAATGTGTATATTATCTATCCATTCGAACCCCTAATCTTATTACACTATGAAAAATAAAGTTTTATATAATTAAATAAGAACAGAGTTGGAAAAAATTGGATGGCATATAAAGTGCGCCAACCTGATCTGAGTGTTCTAAAAAGTTACCTGTCCGCAAAGGATTAAAAGTACTTTTAATTTAACTAAACCTCCTATACATCACTCTGCTAGACCTTCTGTAATTCAGCTATCTGTTATAAATTTTAATCATAAAAGGTTTTTTAATTATGTAATTATTCAGAGTTGTAATGCATTAAATTTAAATGTAAATTTTCTTTAAAAGTACAGTACTTTGAGATAAAAGATATATTTCACTTGAAGCAGCATTAAATTATCTACTTTATCATCTTTGTAAATTTGAATAATGGTGGTTAAATAAGAAAGTATATCTAAAGTAATCAGTTTTAAGAAAGAATTATATTATTAAATAAAATTCATTTAATTAATAAAAGTGCGAATTATTTTTGTATTGTTATCTTCCCTTTATTACATTGTTCGTTGATTATTTCGAAATTAAAAATATGCTATTAATTTTTAATTAACTTTCTTACTGTACCTGTCTTTCAACTCTCAGCTTTACAAATTTTGATATTATTTTCATAGTATCTTCAATAAAATAATTATACATTGAAATTTATGAAGTGAATTGAGAATTATGACATAAAATATATTTTTAATTACAGATTTATTGAGTAATCAATGCTTTTTATTTTAGATTTTAGAAGCTCAGAGGCAGTTGAATCTTGCTCGAGATACTTTGCATATGGAAGAAGCTGTGTGGCACAAAGAAAGAAGGAAATTAGAACAAGAGGTGATGTCGTCTAGAGAAATGTATCAAACTTTGATTCAAAGGTTTGTATGAGATGTGTAATGCTTTTATAAATATGAAGAAAAAAAAATGAAAACTTGCATTTGATGCATATTGCACATAACATAGGTATATATCTATATAGAAACAATTAAATTTGTTATTTCATTATGATTTTAATTTTATTTTACTAATCACCTTCAGCAACCATCTGGTTCAATCAGCTTATTAGTAGTATTAATTCAGTAATTCAAAGTTTTTCCAAATAGTTATTTTTGTATTAATACTTTGGCATTTAAGCTATACGACAAAGTAATTTCAAATGAAAATTCCTGAGCAAAATAAGCTATCATTTTTTAGACATAAAAAAATAAAACTGAAGATTCAAAACAATGACTACTACCAACCAAGTGAAATGTTTTTTAAGTTAATTTTGAAATGATTTCAAATCCACCAAGACGATTTAAAAGAGAAAGTCATATATAATTAGAACTAAAATCAACAATAAAATTCATATACATCCAAAATTATTCAGGATAAGTAGGCTATCTCAAGCATATCAGTTCAAAATTTGGCAATTTCTAAATTAAGCATCAATGAATGTAGTTTTCTGCTAACTTTCCTCAAATATTCATTTTAACCTCTTTCCAGTTTATATGCACAATTTGAAATGTATTTTAATTTCAAGTAAAATTTGCATAAGGAAATAAAGTAACATTAAAAAATGCAAATATTGATGTAGCTTGAGCCAATAAGAGAGGGTATTTAAAAGATAATCCTTACAGTATAAAAAGCATTTATAAATTGATGTACTCATATTCATAGTGATTAAAAAGCTATTTAAATACTTTCCAATCAAGCTTGTTGAAAAATTGCTTTGGCATATAATTTGAAACAGAAAATAAAAAATGATAAAATCACATGAAAAGTTACATGTATTTATTAAATATCATTGAAAAGATGATTTCTGCATTTTAAAGTGCGTAAAAAATATTTTACGTGATAAATCATTTTGAAAGGTTTCTAAAAAATTTAATTAAAGATTAATCTGATTCAAATGTTAATTTGTATTTTGAGAAAAAATTAAGATAGTAATAAATAATAATGAAGCTGTGTCTTAAACTTTGAACTGCTTTCAATGTAAGGACTTCATTTAGGAAAAATACCTTTAGCAATTCAGTTAAGAATAGGTCTTTATGCATACTTTATTAGAATAAAGTTTTGCATTTCTTCATTTTCACTTGTACTCTTGTTCAATTAGTTTACTTGAACTGTGTTTAAGAATGGTATGTAGTACAAGTTTTTCCTGATTCTTGAACTATGTTATAACAATACCATGTTATATAGGTGGTTACCTGTATTTAAATCTTTTCAAAGTGACACATGTTATAAGGTTCCAAGTAATCTCATTTTTAATTCAATTAGTGACAAGTTTTTGTCTGTCACTAGTTTAAATGCTAAAACACATTATAATTGAATTGGTGAGAAGAATAATAGCACTAGTCCAAAATTCTCAATTCCAGATAATCAAGTTTTAAATTTGGTTACTTTTAGAGTTTAGATCTAAATAGAATTTGGACTTGTACTGCTTTCCTCACCAATTCAATTAAAACAACTCTTTTACAGATAACTGAAGAGAATGAATGATTGATGACTCTATTCTGAATGATAAATTTAGGTTTTAAAATCTGCATTATTAATCTTATGAAGGACGTTCCGAAAGTAAGTTTTGTCATGCTTTTTTTAATTACATTCCCAAATATACCATGCCATAACAGAATACAAACTTTTGGTTGTTTTTCCACATATACGCCACTAACATTGATATATTTGCCGTACAATGAAATCAATTTCAAGAAGCCATCCTGGTAAAAATCGGTGCCCAGCAAGCAAAGAAAGTTCTTCAAACCCTTCTGCACCTCTTTATTGCTTCAGAAGTGACGTCCCAATAGTGCTGACTTCAATGCAGGAAAAGGTGAAAGTCTGATGGGGCAAGATCTGGGCTGTAGGCCGGGTGATCCAACCTCTCCCATCTTGGGCAACAAATGTGTTCTTTTGTGTCCCTTACTATGTGGAGTCTTGTATTATCATCAAAGAACAAAACCTCTTGAGGCTTATTACCATCCTTGCAGTCTTGTGATCATCATGTAGTCTTTCGGCACCCATCATCACCTTTGTCCTGCATTGAAGTCAGCACTATCGGGACATCCCTTCTGAAGCAATGAAAAGGTGCAACAGGTCGTGAAGAACTACCTTCGCTTGCTTGGCACCGATTTTTACCAGGATGGTTTCTTGAAATTGATTCCGCGGTACGACAAATGTATCAATGTTGGTGATGAATATGTAGAAAAATAGTTAAAAGTTTGCATTTTGTTATGCCATGTATGTTTCGGATTGTAATAAAGCTTCCTTGTGAAAAAGCGTGACAAAACTTACTTTCGGAACATACCTCGTATTTAATTTTCAAATTTTAATAACATTTCATTAGTTATGAGACCAAATAAATTTTAATCTTTTCAGAATTAGCCTCAATAATAAATGGCTTCCATTTTTAATTAGCTAAATAGTTGATTTTAGTAATTACAGTGAGAATATCAGAAGTTGAATTGTAAAGAATCATTATTTATATGAATCAGGTGTCAAAATCTTCTATTTTTTTCAGTGAATAAATTAATAGCATTTAATACTTGGAAGTTAAAATAAGAATCAAAAAATGAATTGGAGAATTATTACTATTGATTTGAAAGCAACTCATCTGATATAACTGAGATGGTTTTATTTATAAAGTAAATTCTGATATAAAACCTTTCTTTATTTGAAGTTTTAGATAATTTTGTGCTTAATCATTGATTTTATTTAATAAAGACTATTTTCACTTGATATTTCTCTTTCTGTAGGATTGAGGAACAAAAAGAAGATATACAAGCCTTACATCGCACAATCCACATACTCCATTATCAACTTACAGACAAAAGTGCAAGAAATACAGCAAGAGTTGAACCATTCATACCAAACAGATCGTCATTTAGAGTACCTGATATATCAAGGAAAGAACCTGATCTTTTTAGAATAAACAGAGGAACTGACGATTCTCCTTCAAAATACAGACAGAATTCATTGAAATTTATTGAAGATGCTAAAAACCGAATCAGTAAGCTTCAACAAGAAGCTGATGACTTGCAATATAAAAGTTCTGTTGTATATAGCTCTGCACCAAAAATGACTTCTCGTGTCACATCAAATCCATTACAGTTCAATTTTTCTAATGAAGAGAGATTTCAGCCGTCTACCTCTCATGCAGTTAAACCCTTTGTTTCTGAATTGCCTAGCACTAATTTTGAAAATTTAATTCGTAATGAACTACCAACTTTAGATTTAAGTTTTCCTGCTAATATTAACAATCAATTAGCAAGTGCATATAGAAATGTTTATCAGTCTGAATCGTCTGTTAATTCACAAGCAACTGCAGCTGAACTGCAAAGGAAAGCTGTGTCGGATAAGAGCTTAAAATATTCTGAAAATGTTAGTAAAAAATCAAATGCATATTCCACTCTTCATTCTGATACATCTTCACCAAAAAAGAATCATGAAGGCAATAACACTGGACTATTCAAAATGGGCAGGGAATCTGAAGTAAGTAAGCAATTTGATTTCAATAACAGTAATAATTCTCAAGTGCTGTCCAACAAATCATTCTTGGAAGAATCTTCATCAAGTAACACAAGGTTATCTGTTACTATGCCTTCTAATGTTCAAGGGAACAGAAATTCTGATTTTTCTGTAATCAAAACAGGTGGTGGTGATGATAAGCTATCCGAGAAGTATGATGAGAACACTCAAAATTTGTCAGGAAATATTTTACAAGAAACCCCAACACCAGCTCATGTGAGAACCTTGACGAGAAACTTAAATGAAGGTAATGAAAGTAAATCAGAAGCACCTCTAGAACTTGAGAATGAAAACAAAGTCTCTGAATCTGTTGTTGAAAAAACATCAGCATTTCAACATGTATCTGAAACTCCAGTTGTAGTTGATCTTGATGCAGCATGGAAAAGAAAGTCTTCTTTGAAATCATCCATTTTAACTCCTATTCACGGAAAGCTGTCAACAGAAATTACATCCAAGGAACTCGATATTGCTCAAACAAAGTCTAGTCAACTTCAGAATGTAGAACAAGATCTCCTAGCAAGCTCTTCCAACAAGAGCAACTTGTCTGAACATTTTAAAGAAGCCGATTTGAGTCATAGAACGGGACATCAGAATATGGAGCTACAAGGAACTCACCAGGAATCTAATAGTGGAGATTCTAAATTGTCTGAAAAATCTAAAGAAGTAGAGTCAAGTTTTAGAATAGGACATCAAAGTATGGAACAACAAAGAAATATCCAAGAATCTAATAGTGGAGATTCTAAATTATCTGAAAATTCTAAAGAAGTCGAGTCAAGTCATAGAATGGAACCACAAAGTAGTAGTAATGAATCTAATAGTGAAGCTACTAAAATGCAGGAAACTGAACCTCTAGTTGTGAAAATGAAGGAAACTGAAAAAGTGGGAACTGTTAGTGCCGATATATCAAAACCTATAGATTCGGGTGATGAGCAGAAAGAGGTCCTAAGTGACCAAAAGCCTGTTCATGAAGATTCTTTAAGTGAGCTAAGTGAAATCCATTTATCTTGTGGAAGTGAACAGGAACAACAGAAAGAAGATTCTGATAATTGGTAATAGAACTCATTTCATTAAATAAGCTAACATATAAACAGTTTAAGCAGTATTATTTGGATCAGGTTTTTATCTTCACTACATATGTAATTTTATTTTATTAAAATTTATGTAAATAAATACTTTATAATTTTGAAGTTTTTGTAAGAGACCTGCTTTTATTTAATTTTAAATTTATTGGTTTTTTTCAAAGAATTACAAGATTTCTTAACCCATTGTCCAGTATCCTATTTGTAGGACAGTTACATTTCACTTCTGTGGCTAAACCAAATGCATTTCCATTTTTTGCTTTGTGTGACAAGTCAAATGTATTCCCAAACACTTTTGAACAGGCATGTACCGTCAGTTAGCCAATTTTGAAGTCAAAGTGTCATCATTTTGAAATTTTATTTTTTTCCTTTAATTTATTTTCGAAGTAATGCGAGGAATTAGAAAATAATCTTTAATTATTAAAATTTTACTATATTTTAAAAATCTTTTAATATTGTATGTATAAAAAAGTTTTTCAAATGATTTTCTACCAGTTTTTCGATAATTTTTTTCAAATAAGTAATAATCAGAATTTAATGTTACTTCACAGTTATCTTAATCTTAAGTTATCTTAGTGTTATCACAGTTATTTTAGTGTTTTAAACATAAATTAATAGAAATTGATGCTTTAAATTTGGGCATTTATGAGTTAATATGTGAATGAAGTCAATTTCAAGTTTAAATTTATTTGTTACAGTGGGTAATAATTTTGTAACTTTTAACCTTTTCCTTATGGGCAGTCCAGATGTTGTACCATTTACCAGTAAAAGATTAAGAATTTAGTTCCCCTATTTAACAAATTTATTCTGTCATCTATCATCTAAAGCTGATTGGTCTACTCTCCTGTCCAATTCAGTTCCATGAATAGATTGATAGTTAATGAGAGAAACGAGAATAGCAACACTACTAACAATCAAGGGAGACCTTATTTTGCAATTACTTGAAGAAAGGGTGAATTTTGTTACCTTTTACAAGCCAAAATATTTTCTCATTACCACTTAGTTGTAAAATAAAATGAACATTTGTTACTGCTCAATAAAATTAGACATCAGCGTACTTTAACAAAAAGCTTTTAATGAAGATGATTTTCTTAACTATTTGAAATAAAGATACGAAAATTTTTGTGCCCTCAGTATAATTCAGTGTGACCCCCACGGAAAATGAAACTTTCATTAATTTAGATGAATGACCACTTTTACTGCTATTATCTTGTAATATTATTTTTACAAGTCATTGTAATATATTTTTGTAATAAAATCAAGTTTTTAAAAATATAACTATTTAAAAAGAATCATATTTTAAGGAGAGTTGATTTTATTTTGAGATTTTTAAAAATTAGTATATAATTTATTTTTGATAATCAAGGTATAAATATCTGAATTTCATATTGTTTGAAAGGAGGATTAAAGAACGATATGAACCTTATAGGTTAAAGAATTCATTGTTCTTATTGACGTTATTACTTATAGGTTTACAAAAACTTGAAAATGTACTAGTATTTTTCTTACTTTTAGATTTAGTTCAGGGATGTTAGTGAAGTTGGAACACTGTTCCAACACTGCTTAATTTGCAATGGTACCACCGATTTAGTTAGATATAGATTTATTTTCTAAATTATATGATTTAATCTTGTCTTTTACAAACACTGATACCCCTTACGCTACAATAGTATTATGGTGCGCCTTCAATGATAATTTTGTCACAGAAAGTAGATACAAAATATGAATTTTATTAAAGAATTTTGTTAAGATTCATGTATTATTCGTCTCTATGAAAAAGCTGAATAGCTAATTTATTTATGTAGGTTTAAAAAAATTAGGAAAATCAGAAACAATTTTAAATGGATATTTCAATTTGGTTAAAATCATATAACAATGCATCTTTCTATTTATACACTATGAATATCAAGACTTCAATATATATATAAATATCTTGTCAATGTAACTTTCGTAACTCTTGAATTGTTCTAGACTCAAGAATCGCAGTTAACATCAAAACATTTATTTCCAAGTAATAATTCTTCTATTTACATATATAATAAAATTACACTGTCACAAACATCAGTGTGTTAGTGTGAGTATAATACAATACATACATTGAGAGAGGTATATTCACACAGACACATATACATTCATATGTTATATAGTTATAAATAATAACTGAATTTTCACAAAAGTCAAATGAACGGAGTAAATAAAATTCCATCTTTGTGCAGATCTGATGATGTATAGTATAAATGAACACTGTGCCATTGATCAAGATATGTTGCCATCTTTCACCTTAGAGTCATTGTTGATTGCACTGTTGAGATGCTGCAAAGCTGACTGGAGGGCTGAGGAAAGGGTTAATAACTGTCTTTGTCTTTCTTCTTCAAGGACCTTAAGAAGTATGGAATAAATGAAGCATTACAGTACACATAGCTAAGCTACACAAATATTTTAGAAGTCAAAATTACCTAAATTTTGGAATGCTGGGTAGTGAAGTATTATCTTGTAAAAGTTTTGCATTTTTGAACTACATCCGAAGCAGTTTAAAGCTCATTTAAATACTAAATTGGCTACAAAAAATCATAAATTAGAAATTTAACCACAATTTATCATTATATTTCAGGAATGCTTCACAAACCTTTTGAACTTGTAAACTTTTTTTTTGCAACAAATATCGTAACCCTAAGTGTATGCATGCATGAAAAATAGTATTTAATAAGTAAAAAATGTCTAATTTATTTGGTAAGTTTTATGCAAAACTGCTAAACCCGTACAGTATAGACCGAGCTCAGTTGGTGCATTGAATTATGGCATTTTTACACTTATAATCTAAATTAAGTCATTGATAGACGTTATCGTTCGATACAAAAATGAATGGAAATCCATTAACATGTCAAGTGTTCTATGGGCTCGTATCAATATGACAAAACATTCCCCAAACAGAAGGAAGTCATCTAATTAGACAGTATAAGCTGCATCGTTAGGGGGTTAATATCCACATTGTTTTCTTACTTATTTTATTTTTAGCTTTAAATGATCTTATTGAAGCATGTACTGTAAATGCTTTACCTGCATGAGCCAGATTCAATCTTAACCATAGTTCAAGGAAGAACACTAAACTAAAGCATCAATTCGTATTTTAAAAATTTATCTTAAAACTCACAGTGGAAGTTGGGAAAATAATTACTCATTTGTTCTTTTTTCAAGAAATTAAGATTTAGCTAAAACTGTATTTCATAACTTGATTTATGAGAATAAAAGAGTAGAAAGGAGACAGGCTTGAGAAATCATTTTATACAACATTGCAAAAATTATGGTTGATTTTGAAAGTCTGAGTTAAAATGAACTCAATAAGGAAATAGATAAATTTCATCAATGATTTTGATAAGCTGTTTTCAAATGTCAGAAAAATATTTTGATAGTTACCCTCTTTTGTTGATCTTTGTGCTTTTCCAGTTCTGCTTTAATAGACTGCATCAAACTACTGCTTTGATTATCCCCAGAATTTGAATTCTGAACAGCTTCCTGCAAGGCAGAAAAATATAACATTAAGGTTGTCGAATTTCAAGCAGTAATATTAATGTCTTATCAAATAGAAAATTCTAAGCATATAATGCAATAATATGAGGTTCCAATATTTTCTGCCATATTTCCCAAGATTCTGGCTTACAAGATGTAAAATATTATTCATTTACAGAAAGAACATATATGTAGCATTACAAAAAAGGCTTCTCAAATGTAATATTATGTACTCTCAATGAAAAAAACAAGAAAGAAATACACAGTTGGAAAGGGACAGTTTTTAACTCGGAGCTTTTAATATATAGAAGTGAACAAATTTGGCAAGTTGATTTACTCCAACACAATTACTTCAGCATTTTGTCATTCATCATCAAAAACAATCTTTAAAGTCATCATGTTTCTAATCAAATTTGGCAACAAAGCTGTTATAATAACATATTATCAACAAGCTGTTGCAATTATGGTTAGTAAAGATTTTTTTTTTTTTTATGGACTGATACAATTTTTGTACCACTAGGTCATTACAGTTCCACTCCCCTTCACATACTTAATTAGTGTGGTTTCTAATTTCATCTGGTAAATTGTTTCATTCCCTTATCTTATATATAATCAGATATACAATGAATAAATTTATTGTTTAAGAGATATAGAACAGGATAGGCAGCCTCATGGGTAGTCAGAAGATTCTACAGATCTCATCTTCAAATGACTTCAAAAGAAGGAAAATTCATTAAAATGCTGATCTTAAGACATTGACTGCCAATTCTGTGCCAGCACAGGATGAGGCGTCATCGCCGAGGAGCCAATCATGTGCTGTCGAATGAGGTGGGGTGATGTCTCGGGTGCCATTCATGTGCTAGCGTGGAAAACGCTATGTTTCAATATTTATTCTCCAGTTATGTTCTGTGTATATAATGGCGTGGAATGAAGGTTAGAAACTAGTAGTAAATGTATGTGGTTTTGAATTTTTATTTATTGAAAATAAACTTATAGCACGAGTTATTTATTTCTTATAGTAAGTTAGTCGGCATATAGAACAACCTACTCCTATGTCACTGCATCAATTATCAACATTGCTTCACACGACCGGCAGTCAATGGGTTAAGAGGATATTCAAGTATAGCCCACAATTTAAGTATTAAGGTTCTAATGAATGATTTTGAACTATTACAAGGATTAGATCTTAAATAAAACAAATTGGTAATCCTCAAGACAAAAAACTATGCATATATTATAAAATATCTATAAATGTTTTATTTATTATAATTTATTTATATTACATATATCATTAGTATATATTCACATATAAATACCAATGATGATGTGCTTCATTCAGAAACAAATTATCTATAGTTAAGTGTATACAAATAAAAAAAAAATGTCAGACACTTACACAAACAAGTTGAGATAAATTTCCTGAAAGATGTTGTGCTGTTTGCTGAACAACTGTCTCGATGGCTGATTTCACCTGATGACACTGTTCATCGAATTTTTTAGATAATCGCTTCTCCATTTCTGCATATTCCCTCTGTATGTTAGACTCCAAAACCTGAAGCTGCAAAAAAAAAAAAAGCTTAATTACATACAGGGTATATTTAAATAACCTCCAGCACATTAATAGAAAGATAGAATTGTAATTTAAAAACATAAAATTACATGTTTCAGCTTTAAATTTATTTCACAACGACAAATTTAAGCATTTAAACTCATTACATTTTTAATTTCCAGTCTTGTAAATTACCATGTATTAAACTGCATACATGCTTTGTGAAATTTTTCTTATTGAAAATGTAAAATAATGCATAAAGAGAGAATGTAATGTCTAAAGAGACATAGTTGTTTGATCAAGATGTCATATCTTACATACAACCATGTCCACAGGACATTTTGAATTGTATTTTGTAACAAAGCAAGTTGCAAATAATTGTTGAATATCAGTTTTATATCCAGACATTTAGTGAGTCAAAATGCTTTCAAGGAATTCTTTTAAAAATATAAGTGGAACAATTTTACATCAGTTATTTCAACTATCATACAATTACACTGAATCAAAAAACTTCATATGGATCAAAAATAAAAATTAAAAAAAATCAAATGGATATTGAAAAAAAAATTAATTTTTTTCCTCATAACATTTCAGATACAAGTTTGACTTATTTGTCATCAAGGCATAATCCATACATAATTAAAAATTTACTTGAAGCATTTAGAAATTAAAAAAAAAATAAAGAATGAAACTAAGTTTCTGCCCTAAAATTTAACTAAATACAGAAATTCAAGTAAAGGATTATGTTTATATCATTAATGATACTGGTTCAGTCTAGTTATTAGCTATCTTGCAATCATGGTAAGTGTATCAAACTGAATAATATAAAATGTACCAAACTCAATTTCAATGAATGAATTTTTGTATTAGACTTAATTCCAACTAAGCTATGGATTGAGTGGATAAATAACTACTTGAATTACAAAAAGATATTGTTTAAATAACTTTCAGACCTATGGATCTTAAGGGCCTTAACCTATGGATTACATCATACTTAATCTATTTATTCATACGGCCATTTTAAATATTTATTTGTATATAATTTATTAATTAAGCTTTAATGCTAAAATTAAGAACACAAGTACTAACCCTATTACAGATCCCTGTTTTCATTTCTTCCAAATTTTGCCGAGATGCTTCTAATTCATTTCTTTCTGCTATTTGACTTTGTTTGATAGCAGCAATTTCTTCCTGGAAAAGATTATATAATTAAAAAGTGAACAAAATGTTTCTAAGTCCAAATAAAAATTGGTAATATACTATGAAAATTCGAATATTCTCATACTACTGACGCACTCTTCATTAATGCACATTCATACATATAAAAAAAACCCATTTAATCCGAGATATTAATTTACAGAATGAATCAAAACAAATAAAAAATTAAAATACCTGGATTTGTCTTAAATCTTGTCTCCAGTCAGCAGTATTAAAATGCCTCATTTCTGATAACCTCTGTTCTAGAGCCTCCTAAAATAAGAAATATGAGAACAGATATATTTTAATTGCAGCAGTTATTTTCTAATATTTTCATCTTAGAGAAATTTAAGAAACTAACAGTAAAATTTAATAAATATTCTGAAATTAAATATATCCAAATCAACTTTTCAAAATTGACAAACAATGACACTAAATTTGTATATAAAGACCTAGAAATAATCTAAAACTAAAGTAGTTGTTAGTGATTCTAAAATTGTCAAAGAACATGATTTGTTGTAGAAAATTCACATTCATTTAGCACAAGTTTTCAAAGTTATATAAGATGATAATTTATAAATCTGCCTGTATAAACATTTAAAGACAATTTTTAAGCCAAGTTTGAGTTTCAGAAAACAGTGATGGAAACTATAGCAGTTATAGAATGTTGCAATACAGGAAGTAATGATTTCTCTCGCATTTTATTTGACTTTTTAGCTTTACCGAGCTAAATGAGAAAAAGCAGTATGTAGTTTTGAAATAGGCTGAGATCAGCTGGTGGAGGATATTTTTAAAATAATGGCAGGTATAGCATCATCAAAGGGTTTGAAAGAATCATAGCCGAGAACTTCCTCCGGTAAGTTTTTGTAGTTTGAATCATCTGAGATTCAATACTAGATTCACAAGTGCCTATAAATGAAGACTTAGTTCTGATGGCTGGGAGACGTTAAGTTTAGCACCACAACATACCCCCAAACTCGGAGCCAGAACAGCTCCCTGTTGGTTGGATGGGTAAGTGTGAAACTTTGTTGAAAAGCAAAATATTAAAATAAAATAAATTTAAGATATTTTAATAACCGTGCTTTACAATTGTGAATTCTAAAACAATAATATTATAGATCCTTACAGAATATATATAAGAGAAGAACATGGTAAATATAATAAGAAAAAGTACATACAATAACAAAGAAAGAAAAATATGGCTGGGAGATTGTCAGAAATTTCAAGGTGTCAAAAGAGTTTCTCAATATCAGATGAATTATTTCGGGTATTTACAATCTTAATATAATACATATGTTCAAAAAATTATCTTGTTAATACCATTTTATAAAACTGGAAACTGTTTCGAATTTTACATACTGAATAATTTATGCACAACAATATAATGCAGAGTAAAATATTTTAAAAATATCAATGAATCATACCTGATTTCTTTGTAGCCTGGTATTTAAATCATTGATTTGAGCTTGACTACTAATGACCTGCTGTTCCAATTCAACATTTCTTTGTCTTAAACCACTAACTTGCTCCTCCAAAAGGACCCGATTGTGTTCAGCATTTTCTAACTGTTGATTCAATCTGTCTATCTGGGCAACAGGCATTCTTCCATCCAAGCCATTATCCATGTGATCCATCATTACAGCAAGGGCTGCATCTGGATATATAATTAAAGTATAAAACAATATGAAAAGTATGAACAGTAAAAGCCTTCAGAAAGTGAGTCCATTTTCAATAGTTTTATTGAAAATTCAAGAATTAACCCTCTGCTCACGGCTTGATTTTGATACTATCCGGTTGTAAAATACAGGGTATTTTTAGTGGGATTACGGGGTTTAACTGAATTACATAGGCATTAAAAGCAAATAACAAAGAAATAGACTTGTAGCACCATCTAGAGGCAAAACAAAACATGCAATACTGATAATAAAAATATTTCTATCCTTCTCGGAGAAAAAGCGGAATCTGTATTGAAAATATGGGAAATAAGCTTATGGATGCTATTTTCACATTACTTGTATTAGGAGATGGATTTCGTATCCCGTGGAAATCGCGGCAGCCGTATTCAGAGGATTAACAAATACATTCGATATTTCTTTACAAACATGCAAAGAAGTATTATTGCGACATATCAGATCTTCAATTCTTAAAACTTTTACTGTAAGATTCATATAAAGTTATAAGAATGTTTTATTAATAAGGAGAACATTTCTTTTTATAATCAAGTTTAAAATTCATAATTTTTAGACAAAAAAATCATTATCCTTAATTATGTTTCCCAGAAATCAAGGAAAATGGTACTCAAAATTAATTATGAACAGAGTTTATTTGTGCAAAACTAATTAACAGAAAACATTTGTATCAAAAAATTTATCAATGGCATCATTGTTCAGAATGAAGGAACAGCAAGAGGTACAGCTTCAATGAAAATCTTAAGAAGTGCAAATTGTATGATCTAAATGTAAATTTAAAAAAAAAAAAAGAACTCAGAAAGCAGAATTTATTTTTTAAAAAAACATACATAGTGTGCAGCAGTGAACAGACTATTCTCAAACCTTAATTATGTAAGGAAGGCCAAACTTTACAATTTATTCCATTAATAGCATTTAGGACCATGGACTGGTGAACAATAAGCATTTGCTTGGCAAACATTTTACAAATTCAATGGTTATGTGGTTATAGAACTCAATTTGATTTTGCAAAAAAGAATCCACTTCTTATTACTCAAGGAATCAAAGCATGACTAAATTTTGAGAAAATGGGTGAAACTGTAAGGAAAAAGGTAGAAATGATAGATTAAATGTTCTAGGGAATGCAGCAAACCTTTGTCAAAACTTTTATTTTTAAGCCACTGAAAATTTAAATACTATTGTTTACATGCACATATATGTTATTCCTAAGTATTTGCCACAAATTGCAAATATTGTGCTTTCATTTTATATTTGTGAATATATTCGTGTTTTTATAGATAAATTTGTACCTTGGATGTAATTTCTAAATTAACCATTTCACTGCTGCATTCTATTAATCAGAATTGATTTTTAAAAAATTTAAAAACTTTTTGGAGGTAAAAAATGCTACAAGATCATTTTCATCAAAACCAGACATGACACAGGCTTGGAACAAAAATAGCTGAACTTCATAAATAATGAATTGTGCCAAACATAAATACAGAGAAGTAAAATAAGTATGATTAATTCAACAATAAAATAAATTTATACAAAAAGTGCTTAAGGTATTAAAAATATTATATAATTATTATATAATAGAAAATTAAGAATGATAAAATCTGATGCCGAAAAAGCCAAAATCCATGTTTCCGCGGAAATGTGTCATGTCTGCAAAACAAATTGTGCTGTAACCTCAAAACTAGAAAATATATAAGATGATGGAGAATTAGTTAATGATAATTAAACTTTAAAAAACGTTGTTTTTTTTAAAATTCTATATGCCATGATTTTCTTGCTCACAAATAATAAGAAATTTGAAAGATGAAGACAATGAGAAATTTCTCCTAGTCCTGGTATTATTCAATAGAACCACATTTGGAATCAAGACTTAACAGTATCCTTGTTATACAGGATGTCCATAAATTATTTCCATGGTTTTCTTACTTCATAACTTTCGATTAACCCTTTGAGGACGACTGTCACACGGATCTGCTAGCTTCTGGTAGCCTTAAGTGTGAAGATGTCCTCAAAGGGTTAAAGGACCTGACCATTAATATTATTACATATCCTTAAAGTACAACTCGAACTTTTTTTAATAACACACACAAAGTTAAGTCATTTCCACAGTGCAGCTTTTCGTGGCACGTAACTCATTGACACTTGGCTGATTTAGTCTTGATGTATTAAGACTTCGATTAGTTAAACAAATTAGTTACATGAGAGTAATTAAATATTTAAGTATCTTGGATGAAATAAGAACATCAAAACTTCTATGAGGTGGTAGCTATCAAAAGACCTTTAATATAAAGTTTTGGCAGCCTTTTGTGACATGTCCTCATCAGCACTTGTCTGGAAGCAGAGTTCAGAAAAGAAATGTTTCAAGTTCTGCTCTATGAATATGTAATAATACTCATTGACATGTTCTTTAATAAAAAAATTATGAGGTAAGAAAACCTCGACAATAATTTGTGGATACTTTGTAGATAACTAGCTCTATAGAAATGCAGAAAAATCACAGAAGTATGATTGTAGCATTCATAAAAGACTAAAAAGCACACAAACCATGAACATTATCTGGTGTAATACGTCCACCAACTGCTTGATTGGTCCCTAGGGAAACATCCGGTGGGTTTAAAGTTCGCATCTGTTGAGGCATGTGTCTGGGGTCTTCATGACTGGCACCCGGTCCTGGCCATGCCACTACATTCGATGGAGGTTGCCACATATCCCGAGCTGAAGCATTGTTCATTCTCGAAGATGAAGCCTGGCCATCTTCAGCTGGTGTCGCAGGACTTGACTGAACTGGCAGCAAGTCTAAATAAAATAAACCACAGATAAGCAGCAGGTTAAAAAAAATAAATACAACATTTTACTACACTGGATTATAGTACAAAAAATCTTGGATAAATAAAATTATTTAGTTTTTTTCAGCCAAGTTAAACAAGTGGGTCTTGCGTTCAGATAAATTGCCTAAATAGATTTGGGAGTTATGTGGAAAAGTGGTCGGCAAGTATGCCTCTTAATTCCCTTTTGTATTTTCTGTCTAATTTTAATAAATAATTTTTTAGTACCCTAGTAAACTTTTTTTGGATCCATCCTTGTAGTATAAGTAGACCATGATTTTCAACAATGTAAACTATAAACATTTTCTCGCATAAAAATTTGTGTAGAAATAAAAATATTGCAAACATAAGGTTGATAACAATACAAATTCAAAATTCCTAAAGATGTGTACAGCTTAATTTCAAAAGAAAAGAAAAAAGCAAGACTTTCTGATTAGCTTCCGAGTTAGAAATAACATTAACATTATACAGATGTCCAAATTTTTAAGGATTTACTTACAAATCATTTAGTTTCTGTGGCCTGAAAATGAATAAATTTTATTAATTTAAACCAAAAATCCCTATTTTGAAAAAGACTTAGCATTAACTATCATGATTCATCTAACAAAATTTTGATAAGCTGAGTAAAAGATAAACTACATAAGGAATATACTGCCCAGCATGTTTTGAAATGCCTATTGCTTGAAATTTTATCATAAAACACAGATTAATCAGTATTCAGTGCATAGCTTTTATGTTCAACATTTCTTTATTTCAGAATTTAATTTAATGAATACAAAAGGCACATTATTAGTTAAGTTATGATGGTAATTAAAAGATTATTTTAGCAAATTTTTAACATGATGCAAATATTATTATATAATATTGTTTTAAATAAATACCATATACATTAACATACACTAATAGATCAAAATTCTTTTCTTTCTTTTAGGAAGGGGGGGGGGAATTTGAATGGAAGCAAAAATAAATTATCTAAAATATTAATGATAAATAAATTAATTTAAAAATCAATACCTAAAAAGAAGCAGAAGTTTAAAAATAAAAGAAAAAATAAAAAATCTGCTATGGGCAATAATGTAAATTTCAAAATAATGCATTAACAACAGGAAACCAACCAAGCAGCAGAAGAATTTTTCATTGGGTTGATTGAAATATTCTTGATCTGATCATTAATGCTAGCAAGCACATTGTAAAAAGCGATACAGAAAGATGACTTTTCTCAAGGTACAAGAACAAGCAAAACAAGAAAATAATTTTAATAATGTACAAGATAGTGGAAATGTGATAAAAAAAAATTAGAAGAACTAAATTTGACCATTTTAAATTTATTGACTTTTATGTATAATTTATTTTCACATATTTCAAGAGAGAAAAAAGTATAATATATTTTTTTCTTAAATTAACTTAAATATGGTTAATAAGAAATATTATTTAGATTTTTATAGAAATACCTGGGAATGTGGCCCATGGTGAAGGAGCTGGTTGAGCTTGCATTCGTTCAACTCCTCCCTAAACACAAAAAAGAAATTTTCCACATCATTAACTTTCTAAAAGATAACATGAAAATAAAAGAACAATAAATAGAAGCAGACAACAATCTATTATCTATACTATTTAATTTATTATCTATATTACTCTTGTCTATACTATCTAACATTTTTAGAGCTTTTTTTTTCTTCTATATTATTGTAATCACTAATTCAACCTGTTTTGTAGAAGTATTACAAGAGCTTGGACACATAGGTTTAGTTTCATTATATTTATGTTCCGTTTTGACGCAATAGGAGGGTTACTTTGAAACAGACCCCTTAGTTTTAAGCAGTGGTTAGATGATGAGGATAACACCTGACCTGGCACCCCCTCCAAACTTTTGCACCACACCAGTAGGAGGATGCTTGGCTCACAACTCAGATTTAACATGCACCATGCCCACATACACACCAGGTCTTTATGGAATTGAGTTTTGAGCCTGAAACCCTTGGGCCCTGAAGTTGAGACTTTACCACTAGTTCACCACAGTCCTTGGACATATAAAATAATCAAGTATTCATTTTGGAAACAGTACCTCCTCCCCATTGACTGATTGGGTTGAAAATTTATATAGACCTACACTTATATACTAAATTTACAATATAAAATTCGGTGTGAAGACTGTGTACTAAATTTCAATTATCCTTACCCTTAACATTTTTTAATTCTTTACATACCCATAAAACCAATAAAAGAATTTTGTGTTAAATTTGTTACAGATATACAAATCTGGTGATAAAACCATTACCAAATTTTATCCATCTAGCTTGTTGCCTTTTTGAATTATTATGCTCACATGCACATAGATGGACAGATCAACTTCCCCAAAACAGGTTTTGTCTAAAATTTGGTCGAGACCTATAATTTCAGTATAAAGAGTACAAACCAAATTTCATTTGACTAGCTTGCTACATTTTTATTAAGTTATTTATTGAGTGCACATAGACAGAAGGAAACATATAATTCAAAACATGGAGGTCTGCAAGATGGAGATTCATTAAAATCTCAAGATCAAATTTTTGGCAATAACACAAGTATACTGCTTCATAGCTCTTGTGCAACAGCTTTCAAGCAGAGCTGAAAATTATTTGTATAGTGTGTGCAGGATATAAACTTCACATAAATGTTAAAAAGCATAAATGATTCCACTTTTAATCCACCATCTAAAATTTTAAATTTTTATTGATGAAACCTTTCAAAGGCAATGAATAATAATTTAAGTTAATAAGAATTTCCTATAATTCTAAAACAAAGCTTAACTTTGCAAAAAAGGAACTGAAAAGACAGAGCAATTCCTAATTGGTCATTCTTTTAACTTCAATGCAACACAGAGAGTGAGTATTTAGATTAAGGAGTGAATAGTATGGAATCGCAAAAATTTATATCTAGGAAATACCAGATATTACTATGTGTAACTAATTACAGAGTACTGAAATTTCTCTGGACAATATTTTACTATTCATTTTAAAAGCAGAAATAAATATTAATTGTGCCATAAAACAATATTAACAACAACTAATTTCTTCTTTGAATTAATTTTGGAGAAGGGAAATGTTTTGATTGACTTTTATCATTAAAATCATCAGTTTAATCAGATAGTAAACTGTATTTTAAAATGAAACACAATTTGAATCCATGAATTTTACAGGGTTTTTTTAAAAAGGAAATATGAAACTTTTTATTAACTTAAAACAATGTGTAAAACAGAATGTAATCTTGTGATAACAAATAACTGAAATTGACAAAACTATACGTCTGATTGATATGCTTTATAGATACAATTTCAAAGGGAATGTAATTTCTTCAAAATGCCATTTCTAAATGATTTACAAAATAAAAAAAAAGAGATAAAAAGAAATCACTAACTTGAAATGCTATTTTATAAATATATTAAAAGAAAATGTTCAACCAAAAATTGATATTTATTGGTTGAGTTTTGAATAGAAATTATATTTTGTAACACAAGGAATATCAATAAAAGCATGACCTTACCTCAAAACCTTCAAATTCTCCAAATTCATCATCTTCATCTTGTCCATCATCTGCTGCTTCAAGTGCATCAGGTAACTAAAAATGTTTCAATCACAATTCTTTAAAACTAATTTTCTTTAATCAATAAAAGGTGTGAAAAAAATATTTTTGTAAGAATTAAAAAAATTTAAATAAAACTTAATTATATAATTAAAAATGTATTTATTTTTAAAATGTATAAATTATTTATTGAAAAAAGAATTTCATTTTAAAAACATGTTTAATCACGATCTAAATTTGGAAATGACACATTTTAAACACTATAATGACAATTAAGAATTTTTTTCAATTTACGCTTTGAACATTTCCATAATACTGATTCTTGAACAATAACCACTTCAATTTGATGATGATCAAATACAAATAAGTTTTATTACCAACTGCAAAATCAATCCTGATATTTTGACTGCATGTACTTATAATGAGATGTTGTTAGACTGTTGTTTCATCTTCAACAAGATGTTATTGAAGATAAATCTGCTAAACTTTCTCCATTTAGTGCAGAAGTGATTAAAATATTCTTCTTTTGCATGCAACTAAGAAGTATGAAATATCCTTATTACCTCCATTTTTTTTCTACACAGATAGCATACAATTCTTAATAATGGACTAAACATTCTTATGATATTATAAAATTTTTGAGGCATTTTCGAAGAAAATATTTATTGGTATAAAGCAAAATGATTTATTGGTATAAAGCAAAATGTTCAAAGGGTTTTTTTTCCCCTCATTTCTATTACTACAAAGTTATATCATTCACTAAAATTAATCATGGGTTTTTCTGCATTTTGAATCTAGTATCATAAGAAACGAAATAATAAAACAGTTTAAAGACAAGCATTTCAATTAGTTATAATTTTATTTCAGCTCAAAAGTGTACTCAACCAGTAATTGTTAATTTACGGTAAAATAAAATAAAGCCTTGAAAAAGATCATGTATAGCATCTTTGCAAATCTTAAAAATTTTCTTACCCATCCGAACACTTTGATATTACCATTGATGCCAATGGCAAATACAAAATTACAAATTCTATTCAACAATATATATTCCACATAAAGCAATAGGCAGCAATTTTTAAACAAAATTTCATGAATACCTTTCCTAGTCATCATAATATTTTGATATTACCCTTAATGGCAATGACAAGTGCAAAATAATATTTAAAAAATAGTTCATCAATATACCTTCTATGGCAAAGTAAGAAATAGCAATTTTTAAAACAAATTTATACGTAAATAATTGTCCAAGCAAATGAAGAAGATAAAATCTAAGCACAAGCAAATGGTCCAAGAACTTTCCAAGTATAAATCAACAATTTAGTGTATTAAAAGAATTACTTTATCATAACAGAAATATCAAAATTAAAACAATTTTTGGTTATAATTATTTAGTCTATTGTACTTGAGTACGGAAGCAGTTTTATTAATGAAGGAATTTACCTGGTGATCTTGTCCATTACCACTCATACTTGAAAGTGCAAGAATATTTCTGTTTTCGTTCAAAATGACAACGCAAGCTATTTTAGGCACAAGAGACTTAATTTAAGAAATTAAACTTCGCAAGTAACTCCTAGATTGGTAAAAAAAAATAAACAAACAGACATTTGCACAGTGACGGTTACGAAACAATTTTCAAAACAGCTGAAAATAAATAATTTTTACACCGACGTGAGTCGCAGTTTTGTCGAGTCTGTCTGTCAACTGCCGGCCCGCAGTTCCAGCATTGCCCCCCCCCCCCACGAGAAATAAATAAGAAGAAATTGTGACAACGTCCTTAAAACTGCGCAATTTATGTCACCCAGGTTAGAGCGTTCCGTAACTGCTTATTTTGTGACTACACCACTGATCACAAGTATAACTATGTGTAGCTCTTGTGCGACAGTTCTTAAGCTGAACTGAAAATAATTAATTTTGGGGTCTATTCTAGTACCCCCGGTTGGGTTGGGAGTTGGGTTGGGTTTCGTTGTTAACGCGCGGAACCCAACCCAACCGGGGGTACCAGAATAGACCCCTTAGAAAATGGAATAAAAACATAGATATTTTAATTTTCGGCCCACAAGCGAAACTTTAAAATTGCAAATTTGTGTCGATGAAATATTTCTAAAGCAACGACGAATTATTAAAATTAATCATAAAAATGCTCTTATCTGAAAGAGAAAAATTCTTTTACAGATCCTTTTTTTGTTCCCGTGTAGTGAATGCATGCAACTCAACAGGGGCGGAGCCAGCGGGGGGCAGGGAGGACAATTGCTTATAGAGGAGATTAAAAATTATTTGAAAATATAGCACGTCGGGGGGTGCCCTAATGGAGTCAAATAACATCACCGTGTCATCTAACATTAGTTCAGCGTCGATAGCACCAGCTTCACCTTCTTATTCCTTATGAAAACATAGAAACCAAAATTATTCAGCTTACCGGATATATTCCCAATTACCCAACCACTTAGAGGACTTTGTTTACAGATTTCACAGAAAAATTGATGAAACAAAAAAATAGAGTAAAATCAATTAGGATGGAATCAATGGAAGTGAAACACGCAAATAAATATTATTTGTGTAACACTGGCAGCGGTTTGAATCAGATTACAATGATGAAAAGCATTGTTGTAAATTATGCTTAAAATTATTTTTAGAAATTTATTCAAATAAGAGGAATCATTAGAAATGAGAACATCAGAAAATATCTTGGCCTGCCAACCATCAAAGATTACTACAAAAAAATTGCCAAAAAAATCACAAATTAGATGCCAGTACCAACACTGCGATTCGTAGTATCCCAACTTATGGCCCACGAAGCAATCGCAATCGTAGAAGACTTAGAGCAGCTCTGCATCGATAAACAATTACTCTCTCTCTCTTCCCTCCCCACGCCCGACATAACTTTCACATCAGAGGTGAGACCTCGTCGCTTAATTTCATTTCAGACACTCAGTTTATAATAAAATAATAATCTTAATATAAATAAAAGTCATTGTGGGTATGTGGGTGGGTATGTATGTGGCTATGTTCCACATCTCCTCCTAAACCAATGGACGGTTTTCAACCAAATTTTGTACACTTATTATTTAAGAGAAGGGGAAGACACTTATGAACTTTTCCAAGTCCCAAAGTTAATTAAACAGTCAGTTAATTAGAAAATAACCGAAATCGTTTTTCCGTCGTAACTTCGGAGCAAACTGTCCGACAAAAAATATTTTTATACCATCTTAAAGTTCAAATTTTTACCTTTTCAATGATACTAATTTTATTTCTCTGACATTTTCCCTTCGATTGTTATTAATTTTTAAAAGTTCCAAAACTTTAAAATGCGTGCAGACGATTTTGAAATAACGAATATTTATAGCTACTCCGTTGCTAGGCAACGGTTAGACTTTGAACTAATTCACCTTTATTTCCAGCTTGGCGCTTGATACAGTTGCCAAATAGATTTGGCGATTGCTTAAATCGGAAGGTTACCGGAAAACGGTCTATGAATCCAAAATAAACAAACCAGGATCGTCCATTGACGTATATGATATGGTTGTCAGAGTTTTTATAATAGGAAGGTATATTTTGTCTTATGTATTCTTTTAAACAGTAGAAGCAGATGACATATAGCATGGTGGATGATATATTCCAAAGAGCAGATGATACCATTGAGTACAATGATGTAATTTACAGTAACAGAGAATTAAATTAGTCGTCCAATTATGTATTATCAACCGTCAGAACTTTTGACTTCCCCTTTCTATATATAACGAAACATTTACATTCGTAAATTTAAAAAAAGTAGCAATTCAAATTCTTCGCGCACGAAGTCGCGGGTAACAGCTAGTAATAATAATAAAAAGGAAAAAAGAAATATATGTATGAAAAATGATATAAATAAGTCACCAATGCCATTACGTAAATCTGCCTGTTTTTATCCAATTAATTATTGTAAGAACACATCCTAATTTAATAAGCTTATTTTCCTGTCCTATATCAAATTAAATGTCCGTATAAATTCTCTATTCAGGTGCAAACAATTATATCATGCCACGAACCATTTAGAATTGGAAGATTAAAGCCCCTTGAGGGTGCGCTTCCAAAGACACCCCGCACGCATGTACGGCAATTTATTTTATATCATTAAAAAGATAAGTTTGTGAATTTTCAGATGGTTTAAAAATCATTTTTATGCTATAATGTTTCCTCAAGTTTTCAGGAAAAAACGCCGAAATTTCGATTAATTTTTAATCATTTAAAAAAATAGCTCCGAGATGCTACCACAAGGTGTTTCCCATCTTCCAAAGTATGCTTGAGTCAAATTTCGTAGCTCACGGTTCACGGTCTGCTCTGTAGAGCCGTAGCTGTCGATAGAGCGCCAACACACAAATACATTCTCTTTTTATATAAGTAGAGACTAGCTGAACTCGCTGTGCTCCGCACTGGCCCAGCCACCACCTCGGCTCTTAGTGGCTTGCAACCACTACTTTTTTCAGTTTTAAATAGTGCACGTAGATTAGTTGAACAAAATATAAAACGAAAAATCCACATATGAGTTCTAATATTTTGCACAACTTTGCATAAAAGTTTTCAAGACCATAAATGTAGTATGATATCGCTCTAAATAGAGTTTCCATCCCCTACAATAGGTATTTTGCACTTTCTTGAAGAGCCGTATACATTGAAGTTAGTACTATTTTTAGACTAGTCTATTTTTAATTATTATTAGTATTAGTCTATTTTTAAACTTGCTCAATAAACGTTGGGAATTCTGATTGGTTCAAGGTGAATTGGTGAAATCGGTCCAATTGTTGAGATTGGGGACTCAGTCAAGGTTTTTCCTCATAGAGAATGTATAGTGAAGTAGTGTTTTTGAAATTTCTCTCGGAAATGGAGGATGTAAATGGGAAGGGGACTATTGACGATGCATATGGGGCTCGTGAGCTTTAACATAAAATAAAAATTCGAGAAATTGGTTCAGTAGTTTGGGGGATTCACTCGAGAGTTTGTCTCTAAGAGAATGTACTGTGAAGTAATATTTTTCCGATTTCTCTCGAAAATGGAGGGTGATCTTGGGGATAGGCGATCTTTGATGACATATTCAGAGATCATAACCTTTCATATGAAATAAATATTGCTGAAATCAGTCCATTGGTTGGTGCTGGGGACTGATCCTTTGGCTAAGGAAATTATTTAAAATAAATATACTAGCCGCCTTCGTCTACCAGCTTTTCGTCCATAATATTAAGAGCCTGTAGCTAAGCTTGAAACTTGACGACATAAGTTAGCGGTTGTAGAGACTGAGGTATACATGCCAAAGTTTTAGTTTCTATATATGTAGAAAATGGGTGAGTGATGGCGGAAGACCACTGATGATATATCTAGACGTCACAAGCTTTCATAAGAAATAAAAGCTTGTAAACTGG